>CM035409.1:119048398-119238398 GCA_020310875.1 Ceratopteris richardii
AATTTTTATTTTATCCCCTGATTTTGATATTGGAAAAGAATTAAAAGACGAATTATTTTACGTAGCAATCTTGAATTTTTTTAGCACAAACCCAGGTTCTATGTTTCAGGGAAAATTTCATATGAAAAACAATGATTTGTATTGTAATTCTTGTTTATGTATTTCTTCAAAATCTGTTTTAAAAGAAAAGATTCTACATGACTCTCCTGATGCACCTTTCTCTGCACACTCTCATTTTTCTAGGACTTATGCGAAAGTGAAAGCTTCATATTTTTGGCCACAAATGAAATATGATATTAAGAGGTATGTGAAAGAATGTTTGAAATGTCAATAGGTTACGGTTGAATTTAAAAGGAGTCCTGGTATGTTACAACCATTAGATGTGCTTGGTCAAAAATGGGAATCCATCTCTATGGATTTCATAACAAAGTTGCCTGTGACCAGAAGTGGGCATGATACCATCTTTGTTGTCGTGGACCGTCTTAGAAAGATGGCACATTTTCTTTCCATGAGGAAAACTGATACAGCTTTGCATGTTGCTAAAGTTTTCATAAAAGAAATTTTTAGGTTACATGGTATACCTAAAAGTATAATTTCCGATAGGGATGCAAGATTTACATCTAATTTTTGGAAAGCAACCTTTCAATCCATAGGAACAGAGTTACGCATGAGTATTGCATTTTGTCCTCAAACTAATGATGAGATCCAGAGGGTTAATAGGGTGCTTGAGGATATGTTCTGTATGTATGTGAATGATAAGCAAAACAATTGGACGGAATATTTGCCTTTGGTTGAGTATGCTTATAATAGTGCATGGCATTCCTCTATTAAGATGACACCTTTTGAAGCAATGTATGGCTACAATTGTTTGCTGTCGCATTCACTTTTTTAATTCACAAAATCAGGTTGACATATCCAAACAGATGCTTGAAAATATGGATTTGGAGCTAAATAAGGTAAGGAAAAACATGAAAGATGCACAAAAACGTCAAAAATTATATTATGATCTCAAAAAGAGACCCTTGGAATTTTGAACAAATGATATGGTTTTTTTGAAAGTAAATCCTTTGAAATCAAATCTGGTTTTAGGCAAAGATCATCGATTGTCTCCACGTTATGCTGCTCCTTTTAAAATCTTAAAGAAAGTTGGCTTTGTTGCATATTTACTTTATCTACCTAGCACTTTGAAAATTCATCTAGTTTTCCATGTTGGATTACTTAAAAGGTATGTTCGTAATGCTGATCACATTTTGCAGGTCAAATCTAAGTTGAGGGAAGATGCCACTTTTGAGCTTGAACCAGAAGTTGTAATGGATAGGAGAATAAGACATCTTAGGAATCGTAAAATAGTGGAAATTTTAGTTAAGTTGTTTGCATATCCTATTGAAGATTCAACATGGGTTGGTTTAGATGAGTTTATGGAACATTATCCTTCTTTCCAGCTCTGAGGACAGAGTTCTTAAAAGAGGGGGAGAATTGTAAGATGCCACATTGATTTAAAAAAAAAACGATGTGTAGCTAATAATGAAATTTTATGTTTAGGATATTCTGATCATGTCTTCAAAATTTTGTAGCAATAAGTTTTTACATTCTCTCTCTAGAAAGTTATCGGATGAAATTTGTGCGTTAAATTTGAGCATAAAGATGAAGGAATCTGAAAAAGTGTTGTATGAGAGAAAGGTAGAGTATTCTTAGTAGAAAAACTTTTCTCGATTGAATTTTTTGTAGTTCCTATGTTTTATGTTTCATTTGGTCCCAAGAAGATAGGTTAATGAAGAGATTTTTCATGTTCTTTCATCTCTCTCTAGAATTTTTTATTTTGCAGGGCCCAAAAGTGATATCCGGAAACCGATTTGGACCTGAGGCATCTCTAACACTATTCTATAGATTGAAAAACTGAATATTTTTGTGTCTCACAAGCTTAAGCTAATTCCTCATCGTTTTTGAGTTACAAGGCTTGGAAAAGTGCGGTTTTCCAACACTTAAAAAAAAAAGAGAAGCCTTAATTCATCTTATTCATGTTCGTGGATTTAGAAAAGGCACATGGGTATATAGGTTATTTTGGGTGATTGACGTGTGTGTGAGTGTGTTGCAGGGATCACCTCTATTTTTGCATGTACGGTTCTTGAGCTGGACATGAAAAGTAGATGCTTGGATGGTCTGGAAGTCTTGCATGAGACATGCGAAAAGACGCTATCTTGGAGCATGCAGATTCTAAGAGTGCATGACTAGGAAGGCATGATTGGTCGTGCACTGGTGAAAAGGTGGAGATCTAAAAAGACGAAGACGGAGAGATAGGGAAGGACCATGGTCATACATTGATCACGATCGTTTTCAACTTCTGAGATTGCGATTGAGATTGGGATTGGGATTGAGATTGTGATTGTGATTGAGATTGGGATTGAGATCAGCTCGGCGGTGGTCGAGTGGATGAGGCTTCACATTGAAGCTATTTGATAGATTTTGTAATGCAGATCAGAACTATTTGTAAATCTGCACAGATAATAAAATTCTCTCTCTTCTTGTTCTGCATATACTCTGTTTTTCTTCTTTATATCTTGTTGTGCAAAACTCTATTATTCGGTGTGGGCTTGTGATTGTGATTGAAGATTAGGAGACTTGTTACAAGTGGTATCAGAGTGGAGTTAGATTTCGGGACAAGATGCAGGCTTTGAAGAAAAAGATAGAAGAACAAGAGGAACTTATCCGTAGATTGAATGCAGATTTACATAAAGAAAGATCCAACAAACAAAAAGAGGGTACTGCAAACGCTTTCATGGACCTCCACGATGAAGGTAGTAATGGTGCGGGCACATCGAATGCACATAGAGCTAGAGGACAACGTGAACCTAAAGATGATGATGATGTAGGTGAATCTGCACTTACGCAAGTGTTTAAAAGAGCAAAATTAAATGAATTTGATGGTGAGAAGAAAATTGGAGAGGATCTTGAAGCATGTATCGAGGAACTTGAAGATTTTTTTGATCTACACATGTTTAGTGAGGAATCAAAAGCAAAGGTGGCAATTCTGCATCTACGTGGAGTCACCAAACTATGGTGGAAATCATACATGTAGAAAAGAACATGTGAAGGTCCGATCCTTTGGAAAGAGTTTCGAGAGCAAGCCGAGAATTGTTATTGTTCTCCACATTATCAGATGGAAAAGAGAATGGAATTCTACTCCTTCAAGCAATATGAGGATGATAGATATAACTTGTCTGTTGAAGAATATAAGGAGAAATTTTTGTGTTTGCATAAGTATGCACTAGAAATTTCTGGAGATGCCCTGAAGAGCAAATTTATTGAGGGTTTGCGAGAAGATCTTCGCTATCAAGTAAAGGGGTACGGATGTGTAGATTTTCTTGATGTGGTTACAAATGCAGAAAACTTTGAAAAGATGGAGAAGTTTACTATGAAGAAGGCATCCAAATCAAGGTTTATCTCAATAGGACATCGACCCCGAAGACCTATTTCAACAAATCAGAATGGACAAAAATCGACTAACTCTACCAATGGTCAAGGAGGAAAAAATAAGCCGAAGCAGATGGATATGCCTAAGAAGCAAGAAGCTGTGCACTGACAACATGATTCTGATTTCTTGGAGCAGGCTAAAAGATTGGGACTTTGCTTTCGATGTGGAGAACACAAGGACATCGCACTTTTGAATCTCCAAACAAGGCCATAAACCGTTCTATGTAGGCAAAGATGGCTCATATACAAGAAGAAAACATAACAATTGAGAAAGTAGATGATCAAGGTAAGTGTTATAACCCTAGACTTCAATGCATGACAACTTCTTCTCATTCAAGGGCATCGGTGATTAGGATAATAGGGGACATATCCTCACGTAAGGTTAGCTTCTTGATTGATTCGAGTAGTACAAACTATTTCCTTTCAGTTAAGTTGGTAGAGGCTTTAGGATTGCATATTGAGATGCAGACCAAAAGACCTGTACAGATGGCTAATGGTAGGATACACTATACTTGAGGTTGTATTGAGAATCTTGATTTTATGTTAGGAGAACATAAAGTTTTGGGTACCTTCCATGCAATTGAAATGAGAGAATGTGATGCAATCATCAGAATGGACTGGTTAGTTCATAATAGCATCATGACTGATTGTAAAAGTGGGATCCTTACTTTGAAAATAGAAGGAAACAAACATCGTCTAGTAGGCAAGTGTAATTAAGGTTTTTCTCCTATTTTTGCTATAAACTTGATTAGGGGTATTCAACAGGGTTATGAGACATATTTGGTTTATGTGCATGACCTTCACGAGAAGAAGAAAGAAGAAGAAATACTTGAATATGTTAGAAAACTTTTAGGCGAGTACGTAGATGTATTTCATAATGATCTGTCAGGTATGCCTTCTCCTAGGAAAATTGACTATGCTATAGACCTCTATCCAAGAAGTGAGCGCTATTCTAGAGCACCGTATAGGTTCAATATTGATTATTTGGAAGAGTTGAAGCTCCAACTAGATGATATATTGAAGAAGGGGCTAATAAAACCTAATGTTTCACCTTGGGGAGCACCTATTTTGTTTCAAAAAAAGAAAGATGGTTCATACAAACTTTGTATTGACTATAGGGGATTGAACAAGAAAACCATTAAGAACAAGTATCCACTTCCACACATAGATGAATTGCTGAGTCAATTGAGTGGTGCCACAGTACTCACTAAAATTGACTTAAGATCGGGATATCATCAAATTAGAGTAAAGTCCGAGGACATGATATGGTCATTATGAGTTCACAGTTTTGCCTTTTGGATTGACAAATGCTCCTGCAACATTTATGTGTTTGATGAATAATGTGTTTCATGAATATCTCGATGAATTTATATTAGTCTTTCTTGATGATATTTTTGTGTATTCTAAGGATGATGATGAACATGCATTGCATCTCAGGAAGACTTTACAAAAACTAAGAGAGCATAAACTATATGGTAAGATGAGTAAATGTTTTTTGCCAAAAGGGGAAGTGACTTATTTGGGGAGAGTTGTTTCTAAGGAAGGGATTCACATAGATCTTGAGAAAGTGAAAAGCATACTTGATTGGCCTACACCCATATGTGTGAGAGATGTGAGAAGCTTCCTTGGTTTGGCACAATATGGGAGGGCAAGAATCCTCTTATAGAATTGACAAAGAAAAATAGAGAGTTCGCACGGAACGATGAGTGTCAAAATGCATTTGAAGAGTTAAAATAGAAAATTATCAAAAATTGTGTGCTAAAGATACCTGAATTAGGGAAGCCATTTATTGTTGCATGTGACGCTAGTGGAAGTCAAATCGCATGCGTACTTTCACAAGAAGGAAGGGTAGTGGTTTATGAGTCAAGGAAACTAAGGAAACATGAATTAAATTATAAAACACATGACTTGGAAATGCTTGTGGTTGTTCATGCACTTAAACATTGGAGACACTTATTGCTTGGAGTAAAGTTTGAATTAAGAACAGATCATCACATCCTCAAATATATATTTACTCAACCTTCACTTAAAAATAGACAAAAACGATGGATCGAATTGCTAAGTGAATATGATTTTGAACAAAGTGGCTAATGCTTTTAGTCGTAAAACTTTATGGAGTTTGATTTTTATTTTATCCTCTGTTTTTGATATTGGAAAAGAATTAAAAGACAATTTATTTTAGGCAGCAATCTTGAAATTTTTGAGCATGAATCCAGGTTCTATGTTTCAGGGAAATTTTCATTTGGAAAACAATTATTTGTATTGTAATTCTCGTTTATGTATTTCTTGGGAATGTGTTTTAAAAGAAAAGATTCTGCATGACTATCATGATGCACCTTTCTCTGCACACCTTGGTTTTTCTAGGACTTATGCGAAAGTGAAAGCTTCATATTTTTGGCCACGAATGAAATATGATATTAAGAGGTATGTGAAAGAATGTTTGAGATGTCAACAGGTTAAGGCTGAATTTAAAAGGATTCCTGGTATGTTACAACCATTAGATGTGCCTGGTAAAAAATGGGAATCCATCTCTATGGATTTCATAACAAAGTTGCCTATGACCACAAGTGGGCATGATACCATCTTTGTTGTCATGGACCGTCTTACAAAGATGGCACATTTTCTTTCCATGAGGAAAATTGATATAGCTTTGCATGTTGCTAAACTTTTCATAAAAGAAATTTTTAGGTTAATTTCTTACATGGATGCAAGGTTTACATCTAATTTTTGGAAAGCAACCTTTCAATCCATAAGAATAGAATTACGCATGAGCACTGCATTTCATCCTCAAAATGATGGTAAGACCGAGAGGGTTAATACGGTGCTTGAGGATATGTTACATATGTATGTGAATGATAAGCAATTGGGCTGAATATTTGCCTTTGGTTGAGTATGCTTATAATAGTGCATGGAATTCCTCTATTAAGATGACACCTTTTCAAGCAATGTATGGCTATAATTGTTTGTTGTCGTATTCACTTTTTTAATTCACAAAATCAGGTTGACATATCCAAATAGATGCTTGAAAATATGGATTTGGAGCTAAATAAGGTAAGGAAAAACATGAAAGATGCACAAAAACATCAAAAATTATATTATGATCTCAAAAAGAGACCCTTGGAATTTAGGACAAATGATCTGGTTTTTTTGAAAGTAAATCCTTCGAAAAGTTGGCTCTCTTGCATATTTACTTGATCTACCTAGCACTTTGAAAATTCATCCAGTTTTCCATGTTGGATTACTTAAAAGGTATGTTCCTAATGCTGATCATGTTTTACAGGATAAATCTAAGTTGAGGGAAGATGCCACTTTTGAGCTTGAACCAGAAGTTATAATGGATAGAAGAATAAGACATCTTAGGAATCGTGAAATAGTGGAAATTTTAGTTAAGCGGTTTGCATATCCTATTGAAGATTCAAAATGGGTTGGTTTAGATGAGTTTATGGAACATTATTCTTCTTTCCAACTCTGAGGACAGATTTCTTAAAAGAGGGGGAGAATTGTAAGATGCCACATTGATTTTCAAAAAAAAAAAATGTGTAGCTAATAATGAAATTTTATGTTTAGGATATTCTGATCATGTCTGCAAAATTTTGTAGCAATAAGTTTTTACATTCTCTCTCTAGAAAGTTAACGATGAAATTTGTGCATTAAATTTGAGCAGGAAGATGAAGGAATCTAAAAAAGTGTTGTATGAGAGAAAGGTAGAGTATTCTTAGTAGAAAAATTTTTCCTGATTGAAGTTTTTGTAGTTCCTATGTTTTATGTTGCATTTGGTCCCAAGAAGATAGGTTAATGAAGAGATTTTTCATGTTTTTTCATCTCTCTAGAATTTTTTATTTTGCAGGGCCCAAAAGTGATATCTGGAAACCAATTTGGACCTGAGGCATCTCTAACACTATTGTACAGATTGAAAAACCCAATATTTTTGTGTCTCACAAGCTTAAGCTAATTCCTCACCATTTTTTAGTTATAGGGCTTAAAAAACTACCATTTTCCAACACTTACAAAAAAGAAAAAGAGAAGCCTTGATTCATCTTATTCATGTTCATGGATTTAGAAAAGGCACATGGGTATATGGGTTATTTTGGGTGATTGACGTGTGTGTGAGTGTGTTGCAGGGATCGCCTCTATTTTTGCAAGTACGATTCTTGAGGTGGACATGAAAAGTAGATGCTTGGGTGGTATGGAAGTCTTGCATGAGACATGCAAAAAGATGCTATCTTGGAGCATGCAGATTCTAAAAGTGCATGACTAGGAAGGTGTGATTGGCCGTGCACTGGCGAAAAGGTGGTGATCCAAAAAGACGAAGATGGAGAGATAGGGAAGGATGATGGTCGTACATTGATCACGATCGTTTTCAACTTCTGAGATTGCGATTGAGATTGGGATTGGGATTGAGATTGTGATTGTGATTGAGATTGGGATTGAGATCAGCTCGGGGGTGGTCGGGTGGATGTGGTATATTGAGATGGAGACCAAAAGGCCTGTACAAATGGCTAATGGTAGGATACACTATACTTGAGGCTATATTGAGGATTCTTGATTTTATGTTAGGAGAACATAAAGTTTTGGTTACCTTCCATGTAATTGAAATGAGAGAATGTGATGCAATCATTGGAATGGACTGGTGAGTTCATAATACCGTCATGATTGATTGTGAAAGTGGGATCCTTACTTTGAAAATAGAAGGAAAGGAACATCGTCTAGTAGGCAAGTGTAATTTAGGTTTTTCTCCTATTTCTGCTATAAAGTTGATTAGGGGTATTCGATAGGGTTGTGAGACATATTTGGTTTATGTGCATGACCTTCACGAGAAGAAGAAGGAAGAAGAAATACCTGAATATGTTAGAAAACTTTAAGGCAAGTACACATATGTATTTCCTAATGATCTGTCGGGTATGCCTTCTCCTAGGAAAATTGACCATGCTATAGAACTCTATCCAGGAAGTGAGACTTATTCTAGAGCACCTTATAGGTTCAATATTGATGAGTTGAAAAAGTTGAAGTTCCAACTAGATGATCTGTTGAAGAAGGGGCTGATAAGACCTAGTGTTTCACCTTGGGGAGCACCTGTTTTGTTTCAGAAAAAGAAGGATGGATCATACCGACTTTGTATTTACTTTAGGGGATTGAACAAGAAAACCAATAAGAACAAGTATTCACTTCCACACATAGATGAATTGCTGAGTCAATTGAGTGGTGCCACATTATTCACTAAAATTGACTTAAGATCAGGATATCATCAAATTAGAGCAAAGTCCGAGGACATACCCAACACCGCTTTTAGAACATGATATGGTCATTATGAGTTCACAGTTTTGTCTTTTGGATTGACAAATGCTCTTGCAACATTTATGTGTTTGATGAATAATGTGTTTCATGAATATCTCGATGAGTTTATATTAGTCTTTCTTGATGATATTTTTGTGTATTCTAAGGATGATGATGAACATGCATTGCATCTCAGGAAGACTTTACAAAAACTAAGACACCATAAACTATATGGTAAGATGACTAAATGTTTTTTTGCAAACGGCAAAGTGACTTATTTGGGGAGAGTTGTTTCTAAGGAAGGGATTCACATAGATCTTGAGAAAATAAAAAGCATAGTTGATTGGCCTACACCCAAATGTGTGAGAGATGTGAGAAGCTTCCTTGGTTTGGCACAATATGAGAGGGCACACATTAGGGAGTTTTCTCGAATCGCGAATCCTCTTACAGAATTGACAAAGAAAAATAGAGAGTTCGTATGGAACAATGAGTGTCAAAATGCATTTGAAAGCTAGCAGAAGTCACATTGGATGCGTACTTTCACAAGAAGGAAGGGTAGTGGATTATGAGTCAAGGAAACTAAGGAAACATGAATTAAGTTATACAACACATGACTTGGAAATGCTTGCAATTGTTCATGCACTTAAACATTGGAGACACTTATTGCTTGGAGTAAAGTTTGAATTAAGAACAGATCATCATAGCCTCATATATATATTTACTCAACCTTTACTTAACAATAGACAAAACGATGGATGGAATTGCTAAGTGAATATGATTTTGACATTAAATACTTAGCAGGAAAAGAAAACAAAGTGGGGGATGCTTTGAGTCGTAAACCTTTATGCAGATCGATTTTTATTTTATCCTCTGATTTTGATATTGGAAAAGAATTAAAAGACGATTTATTTTATGCAGCAATCTTGAAATTTTTGAGCACGAATCCAGGTTCTATGTTTCAGGGAAAATTTCATTTGAAAAACAGTGATTTGTATTGTAATTCTTGTTTATGTATTTCTTCAAAATCTGTTTTAAAAGAAAAGATTATGCATGACTATCATGATGCACCAAAGCTTCATATTTCTTGCCACAAATGAAATATGATATTAAGAGGTATGTGAAAGAATGTTTGAAATGTCAACTGGTTAAGGCTGAATTTAAAAGGAGTCCTGGTATGTTACAACCATTAGATGTGCCTGGTCAAAAATGAGAATCCATCTCTATGGATTTCATCATAAAGTTGACTGTGACCAGAAGTGGGCATGATACCATCCTTGTTGTCATGTCTTACAAAGATGGCACATTTTCTTTCCATGAGGAAAACTGATACTGCTTTGCATGTTGCTAAAATTTTCATAGAAGAAATTTTTAGGTTACATGGTATACCTAAAAGTATAATTTCTGATAGAGATGCAAGGTTTACATCTAATTTTTGGAAAGCAACCTTTCAATCCATAGGAACCTTTCTAATAGGGAGCTTGAGGATATGTTACGTATGTATGTGAATGATAAGCAAAACAATTGGACTGAATATTTGCCTTTGGTTGAGTATGCTTACAATAGTGCATGGCATTCCTCTATTAAGATGACACCTTTTGAACCAATGTATGGCTATAATTGTTTGCTACCGCATTCATTTTTTTAGTTCACAAAATGAGGTTGAGATATCTAAACAGATGCTTGAAATTTTGGATTTGGAGCTAAGTAAGGTAAGGAAAAACATGAAAGATGCATAGAAATGGCAGAAATTATATTATGATCTCAAAAAGAGACCCTTGGAATTTAGAACAAATGATCTAGTTTTTTTGAAAATAAATCCTTCGAAATCAAATCTGGTTTTAGGCAAAGATCGTCAATTGTCTCCACGTTATGCTGATCCTTTTTAAATTTTAAAGAAAGTTGGCTCTATTGCATATTTACTTGATCTACCTCGCACTTTGAAAATTCATCCAGTTTTCCATGTTGGATTACTTAAAAGGTATGTTCCTAATGCTGATCACGTTTTGCAGGACAAATCTAAGTTGTGGGAAGATGCCACTTTTGAGCTTGAACCAGAAGTTGTAATGGATAGGAGAATAAGACATCTTAGGAATCGTGAAATAGTGAAAATTTTAGTTAAGTGTTTTGCATATCCTATTGAAGATTCAATATGGGTTGGTTTAGATGAGTTTATGGAACATTATCCTTCTTTCCAACTCTAAGGACGGAGTTCTTAAACGAGGGGGATAATTGTAAGATGCCACATTGATTTCAAAAAAAAAAGATGTGTAGGTAATAAGTTTTATGTTTAGGATATTTTGATCATGTCTGTAAATTTTGTAGCAATAAGTTTTTACATTCTCTCTCTAGAAAGTTGTCGGATGAAATTTGTGTGTGAAATTTGAGCATGAAGATGAAGGAATCTGCAAACGTGTTGTATGAGAGAAAGGTAGAGTATTATTAGTAGAAAAACTTTTCCTGATTGAATTTTTTGTAGTTCCTATGTTTTATGTTTCATTTGGTCCGAGGAAGATAGGTTAATGAAGAGATTTTTCATGTTTTTTCATCTCTCTCTAGAATTTTTTATTTTGCAGGACCCAAAAGTGATATCTGGAAGCAGATTTGGACTTGAGGCATCTCTAACACTATTGTACAGATTGAAAAACTGAATATTTTTTGTGACTCACGAGCTTAAGCTAATTCCTCACCGTTTTTGAGTTACAGGGCTTGGAAAAGTGTCGTTTTCCAACACTTAAGAAAAAAGAAAATGGGAGAATCCTTCATTCATCTTATTCATGTTTGTGGATTTAGAAAAGGCACATGGATATATGGGTTATTTTGGGTGATTGATGTGTGTGTGACTGTGTTGCATGGATCGCCTCTATTTTTGCAGGCATGGTTCTTGAGGTGGACATGAAAAGTAGATGCTTGGGTGGTCTAGAAGTATTGCATGAGACATGCAAAAGTCACTATCTTGGAGCATGCAGATTCTAAGAGTGCATGACTAGGAAGGCCTGATTGGTCGTGCGCTGGCGAAAAGGTGGAGATCTAAATAGACAAAGATGGAGAGATTGGGAAGGACGATGGTCGTACATTGATCACGATCGTTTTCAATTTCTGAGATTGCGATTGAGATTGGGATTGGGATTGAGATTGTGATTGTGATTCAAATTGGGATTGAGATCAACTCGAGGGTGGTCGGGTGGATGAGGCTTCACATTGAAGCTATTTGATAGATTTTGTAACGCAGATCAGAATTATTTGTAAATTTTCATAGATAATAAAATTCTCTCTCTTCTTGTTCTGCATATCTCTCTCTTCTTGTTCTGCATATACTCTATTTTTCTTCTTTATATCTTGTTTTGTGGAAGTCTATTATTCGGTGTGGGATTGTGATTGTGATTGAAGGTCAGGAGACTTGTTACAGTATACCTCCCACCTGATGGGCATGTTACACAGTATACAAGTGACTGTGTAAGATCATGAATCAAGTAACCCCCATCAAGTGACAAGATTTTCAAAATCTATCCTGTGGTAGAGCTTTAGTCAAAGCATCTGCAACATTATCTCGAGTGTGAACCTTCTCAAGAATAATGGGCTCAGTTGCTAAGCAATCTCGAATGAAGTGATACCTCACCTCAATGTGCTTGGTCTTTGCATGATAGACCGGATTCTTAGCCAAAGCAATGGCACTTTGACTATCACTTAGCGAACGAGGTACATGTTGAGGTAAACCCATATCACAAGCAATACGAGAAAGCCACAATGCTTCCTTACATGCCTCACTTGCTGCAACATACTCTGCTTATGTGGTGGAAACAACTGTACATTCTTGAAGACAAGATCTCCAAGAGATAGCACCTCCATCAAAATGAAAAATGTACCCTGATGTAGACTTACGATTGTCTACACAACCAGCATAGATAGAATCTGTGTAGCCAATAATGGATGTTGTCCCTCTACCTAAGCATAGATACGTCCTTAGTGCCACTTAGATATCTTGAAATCATCTTGACCGCTTCCCAATGTTTCTTGCCAGGATTAGACATATATCGGCTCACAACTCCCACCATAAATGCAATGTCTGGTCTCGTAGCTACCATAGCATACATGAGACTACCAACAAGAGACTGATAGGGAATTTTGGTCATGAATTCCTTTTCCTCATCTGATTTGGGGCAATCATCCTTGCTCAATTTCACATATGTGTGTAAAGGTGTATTCAATGCCTTTCCACCCTGCATATTGAACTTGTGAAGTACTTTGGATATATACTCACTTGAGACAAGTATATGCATCTTTTGCTCCTATGACGAGTAATGCGCATGCCAAGAATATGTTTGGCATCCCACAATTCTTTCATATCAAATGTTTGACTCAATTTCTTTTTGAGAATTGACAAATCATAAGAGGACTTCCCAGCAATCAGCATATCATTGACATAAAGTATCAAGCATATCAAGCTACCATCTGAGCATCTCTTTGTGTAGGGACAATGATCCTCATTGCTTCGAGAATAGCCTTGAGACTTCATAAAAACATCAAACTTTTGGTACCATTGTCTAGGGGACTATTTAAGTCCATACAAGCTCTTCTTAAGCTTACAAACTAGACTTTCCTTGCCAAGAACTACATAACCCTCAGGTTGTTCCATATACATCTCATCTGTAAGATCTCCATGCAAGAAAGGAGTTTTCACATCAATTTGGACTAGCTCTAAGTCCTCCATTGCAACGAATCCAAGCAACATGCACAGGGTAGTCATCTTGACCACTGAAGAGAAGATTTCCTCGAAATCAACACCATGTTGTTGCTTAAAACCCTTTGCAAGTCGTGCTTTATACTTTGGAGAAGCACTATCTGATGTGAATTTTAGCTTATATACCCATTTACATGGTAAAGCTTTCCTGCCCTTTGGCAAAGGTACTAAATCCCAAGTACCATTCTTGTGAATAGAATCCAACTCACTCTTCATGGCACGCTCCCACTTGACATGATCCTCTGCCTGCATAGCCTCTTTGTAGCAAGAAGGCTCACTGGCATCTGTTAGCATAACAAAATCTAAACATGGAACATATCTATCAGGTGTATGTGAGACACGTGCAAAACATCTAAATGGTTGCTGAACAGGAATATGTGCAGATTGATCTGAATGGACATTCTCTTGAGCATCCCTATGTGCAGCACTTTTATGCATGCTAACCGGAGGACTAGTATCCTCAAACACCACTCTTCTCACTTCAACCTCTTTAATGAGTTGTTTATGCATCTTAGACTCATTGAAAATGACATCACTACTTCTGATCACTGACCGTGCTTCAGGATCCCATAAGCGATATCCAAATTGTCCTTCTCAACCATATCCAAGAAAAAAGCATTTCTTCGACTTATGATCCAACTTTTGTCTAAGATTCTTTGGTATATGAACATATGCTTCACACCCAAAAACTCAAAGATGATCATAATATGGTGGCTTCCCTATCCATAACTCGTGCCACTTTCAAATCTTTGGTAGTACTAGGTGAAAGGTTAATCACATGAACTGCAGTCAATACTGCTTCTGCCCAAAAACCTTGTGAGAGGTTCGCATGATGCAACATAGAGACTACTCTATCTTGAATAGTTATATTCATCCTCTTAGCTACACCATTCTGTACTCGGGTATAAGGAGCTATAAACTCTCTACGAACCCCTCTAGACTGACAAAACAGGTTGAATTCATATGAGGTAAACTCACCCGTGTTATCTGAACGTAAAGCCTTAAGCTTAATTCCTTTTTCAGTCTCAATTGAAGCAAGCCATTTTTTAAAAGTAGGGAATACCTCATCCTTTGATTTGATAGGATATACCTAAACTTTTCTAGTAGCATCATCTATGAAAGTGACAAAGTAAAGAGAACCACCTAAGGACCTAGTCAACATAGGACCACACACATCTGTATGAACGAGATCTAAAGGCTGAATTGAAGAGTCAATGTGCATTCTATGCACATTTCTAGTTTGCTTTCCATATTGACAATGCTCACAAAATGAAAAATCGTGAATTGAAGAGTCAATGTGCATTCTATGCACATTTCTAGTTTGCTTTCCATATTGACAATGCTCACAAAATGAAAAATCGGAGAAAGATAACACAGGTTAGTAGCCAGAACGAGAAAGATTTTCCATTCCACTATGGGATATATGGCCCAAACGACCATGCCAAATACAAACCATAGGTTGTTTAGTAACAGCTAACAAGTGTTCTTTTTGTGATACAAATAAAGGATAAAGTGAGCCAACTTTGCTTCCTTTTGCAATATCCATATTGCCCTTTGATATGCAAAAGGACTGAGCATAGAAGACCACCTAGTAACCAAGGTCATCAAGTTGACCAACTGACATCAAACTGTGTGATAGCTGAGGTACATGGCGTACATTATGCATAGTAAATTTTAAATAATCAATGATCTGCACAACCACATCTCCAATCCCCACAGCATCACACTGGTAAGAATCACCAAGTCTCACGGTGCCAAGAGACTTTGCTGCATAATTAGAGAACCATTCTCTATGTGGTGTCACATGGAAAGAAGCACCAAAATCTAGCCGCCAGGTGTAGGAAAGAGAATCAGCCATAAGGGCCTCCATTGGCACATTACTATCAAGTTTCAACACATTAGCATCATCAGAAATAGCATTAATTTCTTCAATCTTGGCAGTCGAAGTAGATGGTGCAGGTAATTGTTTAACATCCCATCAACATTATGTCCTTTACCTTTAGCATTCTTTAATGCATAACAGTCTTTCTTCATGTGTCCTTTCTTATGACAATAATGGCATTCGATATCCCTCTTCCTTGATTTCCTTCTACTCTTATTCTGTTGACCATTCTTCTCCTTGTTCTTGCTCCTACCACGTTGTTGATTCTTTCCTTGGTAAGAATCACGAACATTATATGCATCTCCACTCTGAGTGCCAACCATAGATTTTCTACGAATCTCCTGACTCAAGAGTGCTCCACATATGTCACCATAGACAAGTTTACCACCAGGTGCACTATTGCTAATAGTTGTGCAAAATTTATCCCATGATGAAGGCAAGGTGCATAACAGCAATACTGCTTTCATTTCATTATCCATATCCATTTTTTGATCCTGTAACTGAGAGAATATAGCATCAAACTCATTTAGATTAGCAGCAACACTATCTGTGTCCTTCATATGAAGGTCACATAATTTTCTCATCAGATAGACTTTATTTGATGCCATCTCTTTTTCATATGTATTGCATAACTTCTTCCAAAGCTCCTCTACACTTTCATAGTCTAATACTATAAAGTGAACATTATCTGCTAGGTGCAAGCGAATGGTAGACTTGGCCATTTCATCTAACTCATCCCAATCATCTTCATCCATGTCAGCATGCTTCTTTGAAATTCCATTTATTGGCTTCCATTGCCTCCTTTGAATCAGCACATCTTTAATCTGATTCTTCCATAGAGCAAAGTTTGTGCCGTCAAACTTTTGGATCTCAAAATGGTCTTTGCCCTGCAAGTTATTGCTCCTCCTCGGAACACAAGCACTAGACCCTAAACCACCGGATGTGCCTGAGACCTCTGATGCCATGATGGTAGAGAACTGAATGGAATGATAATGGAGCTAGAAGAGTCCGAACTCCAACGAATAAGTGTATCAAGGAGTAAATCGACCACTGTATAGTTGATAAAACCAAAAATCTGGAAAAATTTTGCCAAAGTATCCTGCAAAATGAGCGTATGACCAGTGTCAAAATATCATGAAACTGCAAGTACTGACATGTTTGCCTGCATAGTGAATCACTGACTCCACTGCATACAATCAGTTACCCAATAGAAGCCAACTAGGCTTATCGAACACCTATGAATAGCTATCATACATCTCCTATGACGAGGCTGGTTAAGTCTTCCACCTGCATCACCAAAGAGATCCCGACATCTGGGTGTCTCCCAGTTAAGAAAACCTCAACACGACCCTCTTTATCAAACGTAAAAGGCTTTATGCAAAGAACGTAACCGCTGTCATCGAGATTTCCTCTCCTCTCTCACTCATGAAGGCCTACAGGAAACACATTCGGTGAAGGTAGCCAAAATTCCCTGAGAAGTCCAAGATGCATCAAGGATGTCAAAGGGAGTTCACATGCAAACTTTGGAAGAAATCGAGTAAATCCAGGGTAGCGGTCAAAGCTGGTCAAACTTTGGAAATTAGGGCAAAAATTCAATGTCTCCAAATCACATGAAAATTCATATACTTGTAAAGCCTATCAAAGGCACTCTATAGCCCGAATTTCACATGAAAATGGATTTTCTAGCACATTGATATGCCATGTGCATTTTGTAAAAAATGTAATTTTTCCACTTAGACCCTACAAAATCTTGTATAGGAATTTTTGTTAGCCATATGGTTTGCCATGTATAAAGACCATATGATCCTACATATTTGTACAAAGTTTCAAGGCTATCAGAGTTTCCTAGACACCTTAATGCCACCTTGCAAGCTTCCAAATGTAGTCAAACTTGTACAAGGGAGATTCAGATGGGAGTTTTTTCTGCATGTTCCTGAAGGAGATCTTTAGAAACACAGTCCTACAAAGTTTCATCTTCATCAAAGCCTTTTTGGAGGGTCAAAGAGCACAAAGTCCAGTTTTCAAGGTCACCGCAGTTTTCTAGAATAAGAAAATTGAAGGCTTGAAGGGTTGCCACATGGCAAAATATGATTGAACCATGCTGTACAGTCAAGATGAGCTCATATTCAAGGGTGGAGATGCAGTAAAGCATAAAGGAAGGAGGATCCACGAATTTTTTCATCAAAGAAGACTTTTTTGACAGTTAAAGATCAATAATGCAAAGTTTCTCCAAAAATAGTGGCTTATCTTATCCGAATTGATGTCAGCACTGATCCCACAGTCCAGATCATCCCCAGATCCAATGGTGGAGAATGAAGGCGCCTAAATTTCACTCCTTTACACTAGATTTGATAGAAAGAATAATTCCAAGCCATTGATTTGATTAATCAAATGGTTGTAATCGAAAGTAGTGATCCTAGAGTTGAGAGTTGATTTCTCTAGATCCAAGGGCCCAAATTCATTCAAAAAACTATATAAACCCACCTCCAAAATCCTAGAGCATCATTGTTAGGCATGCATAGGGCTCTTGCTAGCTTACGGTTTCCTTGAGACGATCACCCTCGGTTGAGCGAGTGAGGACCCAAGGTGGGCTAGTATGAGTATAGTACCTAGTTTCAAATTTAAGTTAGAACTCCAATCTAGGATAGGCTCTTGAAACCAGCATCTCTATCTTGACTCACCCTCGGTGGAGCGTGTGAGTGAGTTAGAGCTGGTTTTAATGAGTCTTAGACTTCTTTAGTTAGACGTTACAATCCTAGACATACATAGGGTCAATGAAGTGGAACTCACCTTCTTACATGTGACATTCGGTTGAACTGTCATGGTTTGAAGGTCGGAACCGCCTTTGATCAGTAGACTGCTTAGCTTGACGTATCACGACGATCTTATACATGTATCTTAATTCAAATCCTTTTAATTCATGTCACTTGTCACTTGTCTCGTCTCTTAGTCTCTTAAGTATTTTTACATGTCTTCTATTTTCTTCTATGTGTGAGAAGGCTCCGCAGTATTGCGTTGAACCAGTGAGGATGTTTCATTGAGCTTGTGATTAAACTCTATCATCATAATTCACTTGCATGCATATAATCCACACATACCCATACATATTGATTAGTTTCTAAAAGTGTATAAGAAGCTCCAATATTGGACCATTCTTTTTTTTGAAACTAATTTATGTGTAAGGATTCCATCTATTCTCGTCATGCATATATATCATCCAAAGAAGACTATGCATTTGGATTAGAATTAGGAAGTGTTTAAGAAGCTCCTTCAATGGACCATTCTTCCTTCCAAATTTGATTCGTGTGTATGGTTCTCTTTCATTCTTATCATTCATGTTCATAAATCTAACTTGCACTCCTACATTCCCATTCCCATAATCATTTCAACATCTCTCTCTTCTCCATACTCAACATTAATTTCACTTTCATGTCCTTAAACCTTCCAACATTCATTAGCTTCATACACCCTGTGTGTGCCACGACCAGACCCGATCCACCCGGATTGCGATCACCTCCACATTTGAACTCGACGTTAAACGCTTCGTGGCATTTGCTTCTGATCTTGTTGGGAGGTTGTGATCCATATCCTTTGTTTCATATTTTTCATCCTCATCATATCATCATCATCAGTCTTGAGGGTTGCACTGGATTTCTCACAGTATCGTGCACATCTTCGTCGTGAAGTAAACACATTTGTGAGAGATCTAGAGCATCGTGCATCACTTGCTTATTCACATAAGATGGAGGAAGGATTCAAATCCCTTATTGTTGAGAAACAAGGCCAAAGAATAGTCTCGTCTATGTTGAGAGAGAAGGGAAAATTCAATGGCATCAACATCACAAGCTACTTAGATTTGTTTGAAGAGCAAGCTATGATTTTTGGTCTTCCTGAAGATCTTTTGATATCATTCTTTGAACGAATTGTTGATAGCTCTATCATAAACCGTGTCACTCAATATGATAGTCTTCCTTGGAGTGATTTTAGAAAGGAGATAGATGCTCAAAGAATTCTATCTTGAAGATTATAGCCAACATAATCGGGATGGATTCTTACGATGGGTCAATTCACCAAAGCCTAGTAGCTCTATTACTCACTTACAAAATGAGTATATTAGACGCTATGAACAACTTCCTGATGAGGATAAGATAACTTTGGAACCTGATCTTGTGATCAATTTTTTTAAGCTTCTTCATCTTGAAACTCGTAGGGAAGTTGAACGGCGATTAAAAGAACCGGATAAGCGCTATGGTCTTACTGACAATTGGCAAAACCCATGCTTTCTAAGAAAACTAGTCTTCCTCAAGCTAGCCTTCCACAAACTAAGGAGCAAGTTAGAGAACAATCCCATGCTATGATTTTTGACTCTACTCCTATTCCTCAAATGATGGAGCCTACTCAAGGTTTTAAAGTAGAGCCAAATAAAAGTGTAGTTGAACAATCTCAAGTGGAAATTCTCACTAAGCAAATGGAAAGTCTTATTGCTACACAATCCAATTTGGCCAAGATTATAGATGCTTTACAATCTAATTACACCAAAACCTTCCAAAATCAAATGAGCCCAATGTCTTTTCAAGAGCCTAATCAACATGTTATAGCTACCAATCAAAATCCACAAGTTGCTCCTACTCAAGCATATCAAGTTCCTCCAATGCATAATCCTTCAATGCAAAATCCTCATCCTCATGTGCAAAATCCTCAAATGCATCAAAACATGTATCCTCAAGCTTCTCAAATAGCTTTTCAAAATCCTCAAAATCAAAATTTTCAAAATCATCAACCGTATAATATGGAAGCTCCTCTTGCACCTCAAGTACCACATGTTGCTCCCCAAGCTCCTCAAATACATCAATTGCCTTATCAAAATCCTAATTATCCTGTTCAAGCAATACCTTATCAATAAAATCCTCAATTTCAAAATTTCCCACCACAAGTTAATCAAAATCCTCAAAATCAAAATGGTTTTGTGAGTGGCCCTCGTAGGTGTCCTTGGTGTGATTCGTTAGAGCACTTTTTGAGAGATTGTGAACTATTGAAGGCTAATAAGGAGCAACGACTAGTAATAGACATAGACAAGAAAATCTGTGACTATCGATCTAGGCTACCTTTGCAAGGAAATTATGATAAGGGAGGAATGAAAAAACACTATGAAAATATAACCATAACGGATGTAGGAACTAGAGGAGTGAAACTAGAAGCTCTTGATGAACAACAAGTAGAATCAAGTAAACCCACAAAGGAAGTTGACTTTTCCATAGAGGCTTTAGTAAGAGCACGAGATGAGATTAGGAGAATAACGGCTTGGGAGTCACCGATAGAAGATCAATCTCTTATTTCTCACATATCCAATGTAGAAGAAAAACTAAAAAGAGATGAAGCTGAGCCTAGTGAAAGAAGAGTGACTTGAAAACAAACCTCAGAGGGAATAGAAACAATCATAGAGCAAGGAGAAACATCACAATCTAAAGATAAAAAACAAGAACCAGAACCCAATGAACAAAAACAAGAGGAGAAACAAAAAGGGAAGAAGACAAAGCAAAGAAAAATAGAACCAAAGCCTTTAGATAAACAAGAACAATAAAAACAAATTGAGACCAAACACGAGAACATGAACAAAAACAAGATCCTGAGCAAAAACAAAAGAAACCAAAGAGAAAACCTAAAGCCATCTTGATTTCAGAAATTGAGAGAAAAATAGATCATATGGAGATTTTAGATGACATTTTGCTTAAGACTCAAGTGACTATGTCTTTAGAACAAGTTTTCTCTATTGCAAAGCCTGTTTTTAAAGATAACTTTATCAGCCTAATTAAAAGGAAGAGGTTTCCGCTTAATCTAGATACTGAGATGCAAGATTCTCTAGATCAAGATCAAGCTATGAATGAAGCCTTAAACTTTGATGAATCTGATGAAGAGGACTTTGATGATGATGAAGTAAATGTTAATAAAAATTTCTTAGGACATATTCAACCTGACCATGAAAATCATGACAACAATCCTGAAGTCACTTTAAAAGAAAATTTTGGTCTAGAGGTACATCAGAGATGCATGTTAAAATAGGAAATGATAAGAACACTATCACTGTAAATGCATTAGTAGATTCTGGCTCTGAAATCAATGTGATTTCAAGAGAAGTCTATGATAAGTTTCGATGGCCCATAGATAAAGATTGTGGATGGCGTATGAGAACTGCAGATAATGGTGTAGGTACCCTGTATGGAGCTTGTGCTAGTGTGCCCATATCCATAGGAGGAATCACAGAAGAGTTTCACTTTTATTCAAGATAATTGCTCCTATGAAGTTCTCTTAGGTCAACCCTTTATTTGTGAAAGTCATATGGAAACTAAAGCCATGGATGATGGGTCTACCTATGCTAGATTCAAGTCTAAGGATGGAATGCAATCACTTCAAGTCATGACAGTAGGAGTGAATCATCCTAGGAATCGATTGTCAAAGAACGAAGGACTTGGCATGATCAGAGGCGAGGTTGCGAGAAGCACAATGGAGAAGGGAATAACCAAGTGATAGAATAGTTGATGATTCTGGTGAGATTAGAGGAGCTGCCTACAGTCTCAAAGAGGAAGAAAATCGTGTGGGCAGTGATTAATGAGTGCTGATAGGAAGAATGAAGGCGGGCATCTCCATGCTCTGTGAAGTGGAGGATGCTCAAGAGAAGGGAAGACAACTGAAGCCACGAGCATCAACAATGGGAAGAAGAAGGCAGCTACAAAGTTTGAAATCTTGAAGCATGAAGGTCTCTATAGTTGGATAGTTGGTTTGTGCACTAGATATTAGTGTGTTGTGAGGGTACCATAGGAGGTCGGGGACTAGCAAGGTGGTCATCCGAGGAAAAGGGCTAGCATCAGAGGCACGTAGCAAACGATAGGTTAGGGGAGCTTCAACAGGCTTCCACTTCTACTTCTCGGGAGTCACAAAAGTTTCTTTCTTCCTATCGACCTAGAACTTTGAGACTCTAGATGTTGAAGGAACTCTAGGACTAGGTGAGAGACCGAAGCTATGACATCTGTAAACAATGTGGTCATTCATTAGAGAATCATCGTTAGAAAGGTGATGCACAAAAATCGAGGCAGATCAGTTATTCATTCAAATGGATGCACATCTTTTCATTAATCTAATATTACATATATAAAGTCTTTAGGGGGAGGTTCATGCCCCTTGGGATCTCTTCACCCTTCAAGTGAGACCTTAGCATAGGATTTTATTTAATCATCCCAACCACTTATAATGCTCATGCAAAACATGCCTCCTAACACTGGCATGCATGGTGGATCCGAACCCACACATGATATACCAATCCTAGGCTTTCTAAATGATTCTACTCTATGAAACATTATCTACCAACCAAAGTGCATGGCCCAAATCCATGGTATGGAAGGTAAAATAATGCCCATATAATTTCGGACAAATTACATATATGAGGGGCAAAGTACAATGCCTGGGATTATGCCAAGATATACAATATACTCCTCATATATATAACAAACTACCCATCCTAAGTTATGCTTCTATATGAGAATGCAAAAAGTGGTTGGGTGATTTCTCATCATCATATACATTCTTTGTAAAGGGTGAAATACATCATTTGTGAATACATTTTGAGATACAACAAGATCCATCTCATAGGATATAAAATATGAGTTTGACTCCATAAGAGTGAGTCATACAATGTAATGAAATTCCATATGCTTTGTTGAGATTCTTCAATATTCACTTTAACATGCTCAAAATTCTTCATATCTTCATTCTTCATATCATCATGCTCCATGCTTTGCTTCAAACTTTGGAACTGTACATGAAATTGCTCAACATCATCAATCAAAATGCTCCATATCAATGCATCTTTATGGCAACCTAGAATATGCATAAACAAGCAATATACTTCCACCAAACATGAACATCATTGAGGGAATGAACCAATCATAAATTTTCGTATCATAACAATGAGATAATACTCACATAGAGAATGAGAGGCATGGATTATTATTCATCGTATCCATCCCATATGCATCCACCCAATCAATAATCAAATAGAGAGTGGCACACTTCAAAGCTACCTTTTGTGTGATATGCTTAGGAAACCTACTTATGCACTCCTTATGAGGTAATTTTCCTTCATAAGTGAAATAAAACTGAATCTTAAAGTGAATTGGGAGGCTCAGATGATCCATGAATGACAAATAATGTTTTCCACAATCCCCAATCAATGTTGCAACATGTGTGCTAACATAAATAATGTTTTCTTCATCATTCCCTTCATTATTATGCATCACAAAGGTGGAAAAAATATCAATATCTTTATTCCCTTCATCACCACACCCCTTATATGCATCAAATTTGGGTGTAGTAGCATCATACAATATGGAATCATGAGTATATGTGGCTACCATGCAAGTATGTGAATGTGCATTATCAATGCATTCCAAATCATCATCATATCATACATCAAATATGGGTAAAAAATCATACTTTGCATCATGCAATGTGACCATATCATCATCATCATAAATATCAAATATTAGTGGAGCATCAAGATTACATAATGAAACATCATATGTGCTTTCATTTTCACTAAAAATGTGAGCAAATCTATCTTCTTTTCCATCATCAACATGTAAGGAATCCATACATGAGTGTGACTAATCTTTTTCTTCACAAAGAAAATCAAAATGTGGAGCAAGATTATCATGTATCTTATCATCAAGAATCATAGTGTTTTTTGTAGGAGTGAATTCATTTGTTTGCATATAATGTGTACATGCTTCCTTATGTGCAATATCATGATCATCCAAATAGATAATATTTTCATGCACATCACCAATCAATGTCATAGTATGAGTATGCTCATCCATAAAATTGTTTTTAGGATCAACTTTCTCATGCGATGAATCTTTATTAGAGCAAGATGTGGGTTTCACACACAATTTATCATCATTCCTTTCTTCCTTTAATGCATGTGCATGGACCAATGTATCCTTATGTGCATATTTTCCATTCTTCTGGGATTTGTTGGGCTGCTTACATGAATCAATTTTGCCATTCTTTTTAAACATATTCTAAAAATTCAAATGATAACTCATCATCTAGTATGTATGTAGTGTGTTCAATTCTTTCTTGCAATTCCCCATAACTTTCAATAAATCTATCCAATCATACTGGTATCATGCATGTATAATCCCATACTGATGGATTAGAGTCATATTCACCCCTTTTCCTTTCCAAAGCCCTTTTATATAGGCAAATCCCATACCAAAGTTTTGTTCCATTTTTACAACTAGCAATAATTTTTTCCCAAAGTGTGGCCCATGCAACAAAATCTATAAATGCATCTTTAGCACATAGTGGACTACATTCTCCCAAACAAGAATTATTTGGACCCCAAAAGCATGCATCAAGGAAATGATCTTCACTATGGTATAAAAGGCAATCGTGCACCAATATAAGGTCATGCATCATTCATTCATGTGTAGTGTCCATGTATCAACTTCATTCTTGTATTTATGGCATGCTTGGAGGACATGAAATCCACAATCCCTTGAGAATGCTCATGGAATATCTATGCATTCCCAATGTATCTAGGCCATGCACCCATAGTATAATGTAGTGGGTGGTCTTGGAGGTGTCTACTAGTACTCCACCAGGGCGTCCTCCACCATCGCAAAATGGGAAACAGATCGCTAAAAGCCATCAATGAGGAGATGTACACTTGCATTGAGAAGTAGCAATACAGGAAATGGAAAGGAATGGTGCTCATCGCCTCTGAGAATTCACTTCACAATCTATGATCGAAAAACCCTTGGCTCCTCCCTTAGAAATAGTCAAAGGATATACCTGCCAATCACTACTATTGCACAATCTTCAGGCTTAGCATCATGATTCCGAGAGATGGGGTGTCGATATATAACCCAATCTGGGGAGCCCAATAAGCGTTGCTCCTACATTGTCCTTCGGAATCCCAATGACCCTTTCATTAGTTCATAGCCAATTAATCCTGGAAAACAAGAAGAAGTAGAGGGCAAAGCCATGAGGTGCAAACAGAGGCATTAAAGCATACATGATGGTATTGCAAGTTGCGTCATAGTCGATTAGAGCATCCATTGGGAGCACCCAGCAATTCGCCATGATGATCCTGACTCGCTATAGTAGTGTCGTCAGGTCACATTCAGAGGTGGGCTGCAAATCCTTGAGGTGTGGATCACCGCGTGTGCATTAACCTTTTGTGCACCATCTCACGCAGCATTTGGGTGGTAGTCATGTCAACAACGGCCTGCGAATTGAGCTTGGACTGAGGCAAGAATGAGGGTCACCATCATAGTCGCCTACAGAAGCTACCACCGATGATCCAGTCATCAGTCGATAGAGCATCCTATGGGCCGAACATGAAGAAGGTGCCAAGTGTAAATGACATGGTCGTTCATTAGAGAATCATCGTCAAAAAGGTGATGCACGAGAATCGAGGCAGATCAGTTATTCATTCGAATGGAGGTGCATCTTTTCATTAATCCAATATTACATATATAAAGTCTTTAGGGGGAGGTTCACACCCCTTGGGATCTCTTCACCCTTCAAGTGAGACCTTAGCATAGGATTTTTATTTAATCATCCCTACCACTTATAATGCTCATGCAAAACATGCCTCCTAAAACATCCCATCCATCTTAAATTCAACATTTGTGTTACTCTACTATGGTCTACTAAAACACTTGTATTACTTTAGTATGGTCACCTCTTGCAAGTGGTGTAAGAAGTTCTTGGTGTAATTTCTTCTAGAGTAATATAAACACTCTAAGTTGGTCCAATTATGATTTACTTATTGTTGATCGAGTCCGTGTCAATTCTCTATTCTATGTGAATTGTCTGTATTGTCTTCTTGTGACAAAGATTTATTGAAATGGGAAGCTATGATGAATAGAATTAGGGCACTCTGGGCCACGCACACTACCTCCCTGGTCTTCTCATATAGAATTGGCTCTATTGCAAGCCTGATTTGTACAACTATGGATTAAGAGGAAGAGGAGGGAATGGAAGAAGAGGAGGAAGATCACATGGAAGAGAAGCATTCAATGGAGAATGATAAAATTGTGGAAAATCGAGCCATTATGCAAGAGATTGTTGGTGCCAAGGGGGAGGAAATCAAGGACACAAAAGTAACCAAGGTGATTATGCTAGTACTTCAACAAATACAAAAATTGAGAACTAGCTTATGATGTATGGTTCAAGTGAAATAGTTAATTCAAATTTTACATGGTACATAGATAGTGGTTGTAACAACCATATGAGTTGTAATAAAGTTGTTTTCTTTAATTTCCACTCACCCATCACTCAAGGACATTGTTGGAGATAGATGTCTGCGGAAGCACGCGAACAACACAAGGAAGAAGAAGAAGCTTGGAGCACAAACACACAATAGTGAATGTATTACTAGAGAATGTACAAACATAAGTAGCCCATTAGGGCAATAGGCGTATATACAAGCCGGGGGAAAAAAACCTCCTAAAGAGGGAAAAAAGTGCCCCGGCGGTCCTAGTGTATTCACACACATCACTACCTAAATATATCAACAAATCCCCCCTCGGAGTGATGCGGTGAACAAGTAGCTGGCACTCATGTATAAGGAAGTGCCAAGCTATGTGGAAATCACTCCACAAAAGGAAGTAAGCCCAAAGCTTAGTGGAAAGCTTCAAACTTCTCCCTAGGCAGAGCCTTCGTGAAAAGGTCTGCAATGTTCTCCTGTGTGGGCACATATGCCAAGCTGATCTCCCCAGCAGAGAACCTCTCCCTGACATAGTGATAATGCACCTCAATGTGCTTAGTGCGAGCATGAAACACAGGGTTCCTCGCAACTGCCAATGCGCTCTGACTGTCAATGAAGATGGTGGTGGGAGAATACTGGCCAACACCCAAATCAGCCATAAGGCGTCTGAGCCACACACACTCAACAGTCGTTGTGAAAGCTGCCCTATACTCAGCCTCACAACTGGAAGTGGCCACAGTAGGCTGCTTCTTGCTCAACCAAGATATACATGAGCTACCAAGCATGAAGCAAAAACCAATGGTGGACACACGAGTGTCATAGCAACCAACCCAATCTGAGTCAGAAAAAGCATGCAAATCTGGCGGTAGTGATCCCCCCTTGGGATAAAACAACCCAAGTAGGCGAGTACCACTCAAGTAGCGAAAGATGCACTTAACCGCCTTCCAATGCGTGAATCCTGGGAAATGCATAAACCTGCTCATCTGTGAGACAGCAAACTGAATATCTGGCCGAGTAATGCATAAGTAAATCAAGCATCCAACAGCCTGCTGATAGAGAACAACATCAAATGCATCTCCAGCATCATGAAGACTCAATCGTAAACCTGTCTCCATAGGAGTGGCAATAGGCTTACAGTCTTCAAGGCCAAAACGCTGCAATAATGTGTCAATATGTTTCGTTTGACACAAAGCCATTCCACCATCAACTTGCATAAACTAAATGCCCAAATAGTGATGCAAATGCCCCAAATCAGACATCTCAAATGAGGCATGCAAATCAGCCTAGAAATCAGCAATATGCTTCTCAATAGGACCAGTGAGCAGTATGTCATCAACATAGACAACAATGATCAGAAGCACATCATTAGCACGCTTAACATATAAGGTGCTTTCAGTTGGACTGTTCTCAAAACCATGTGCAACCAGATAGGCATGTATCTTCTCATACCAAGCACGTGGTGCTTGCTTTAAACCATATAATGCCTTCTTTAACTTGCACACCTGATTTTCATGCCCTTTCTGCACAAAGCCACGAGGCTGAAAAACATACACTTCTTCATGCAAGTCACCATTCAGAAATGCTATTTTAATGTCCAACTGATGTACATTCCAACCATGATGGGCTGCAAGTGCACAAATGCTCCGAACAGTAGTCATACGACATGTAGGTGCAAAGGTCTCATCAAAATCAATGCCTCTTTCCTGCGCATAACCCTTTGCAACAAGCCTAGCCTTATACCTGTCAGGTTTATGCTTCAGCTTGTATACCCACTTACTGTCAATGGCCTTCTTGCCAGGAGGCAAGTCACATAAAGACCATGTACCATTCTTCATTATAGCATCATATTCAGATTGCATGGCAACCATCCAATTTTCTGAATTCTCTGCTTCATCAAAAGAAACAGGCTCATTCTCATCACAGAGACTAGACGCAGCCATAGAATAGCAATCTGATGCAAAGGAGGCACTATGAGAGCCTGATCGAGTACGATATGACAAAGGTGCATCTAGTGTGCTATCACGCAAAGTTTGCACCAGCCATTTTGGCATAGTTTTTGCCTACTCAATATCAGCTCTCTCATCAACAAGTGCATCATGTAAATCTGCATCAGAAATGGAATGATCTGCATCATCATATGAGACCTGCAAAGGCTAAGAAGTTGCCTCATTAGGACCAGCACTAGACTGTCCACCTGTAAAAAGAGGCATCAAAGTATCATACATGTCTTTAGAGCTAACAGATGTCTCCTTATTACATGAAAGCAATGGCTGAATAGCATCTTCCGCAAAGACAACATCACGGCTAACCAGAATGCATTTAGTCTGTGGATGATACAGACGATAGCCTTTACTTTCAGAACTGTACGCAACAAAAATACATTTTACTGCCTTTCATCCAATTTTTTGTGATGTTGTTCAGGCACTAATGCATATGCCAAACAACCAAAAACACGCAGATGAGCAACAGATGGCTTGCGGTCATGCAAAGCCTCATATGGAGTGATAGACTACAACGCTTTAGTGGGACACCTATTCAATACATATGCTGCACACATGACAGCCTCAAGCCAGAAACTATGTGGTAAAGCCTGACTCTTGACCATGCATCTCGCCATCTCCATGAGTGTCCTATTCTTTTGTTCAGCAACTCCATTCTATTGAGCTGTATACGACACTATACACTGGTGTTTTATCCCATGTTCAGCCAGAAATGCATTAAAATCAGAAGACATATATTCCCCCCCTCGATCAGAACAGAGGGTGCCCATTTTACATGCTGACAGATTTTCAGCCAAAACCAAAAACTGTTTAAAGCACATGAACACTTCGGACTTTGCTTTGAGTGGATATACCCATGCATGCCTGGAAAAATCATCAATGAAAGTCACGAAGTAAAGGTAATTCCCAAAAGAGGGTGTCTGCATAGGACCACAGACATCACTATGTACAAGCTGCAATTTCTGCGTAGCCCGAACTGAACCATCTTTTGGAAAGGAGGAACGCTGCATTTTGCCCAAAATACAGCCTTCACATACATGTTTTCCAGGTGCCTCAAGCTTGGGCAAAGAAGACACCATATCAGATTTCTGCAAGCGTAGCAAACTAGCAAAATTCAGATGACCAAAGCGTGCATGCCAAAGCTTTGCATTTGACATAGCCTGAGAATCATGAACTGCACATGCCGAATCATTCACAGATCTTTCATAGTCTATGAGCTTATACAGCCCACGACACAAAATGCCAGAAGCAATAATCACATCGCCATTTGATAGATCATGAACTGTACACCTGTCATCAACGAATTTCACAACCAAGCCAATCTTGGCTAATGCAGAAACTGATAACAGATTCTTCTTGATCCCTGGCACAAATAAAGCATCTGACAAGGTGAAAGAACTACCATTAGCAGTTGTCAGAATGATCTTACCAACTCCCATAACAGGATAAGAGGAGTTGTTGGCGCATGTGATAGTATTCCCTGTAGGGGCAGGCTCGAGTGAAGAGAAGAAACTGCACTGCGAGGTAATATGTTTGGTCGCCCCACTGTCAAAGTACCAAACATCTGAGTCCACTGCAGACATGCACTGCTCATGAGAAGATGGGTCAAAACTGCAAACAATAGTAAATGCCCATTCTTCTTCTTGCACAAGATTAGCAGACTCTGTTTTTGGTGTAGAGGCTTCTGCAACAACCATTCCAGCCTCCTTTTTCTTTGCCTCTTTTGCAGCCAGTTTAGGACAGTTCTTTATGATATGATCATTCCCTTTACAATACTTGCAAAACAATTGTTGCTTTTCTGATTTCTTCTCATCTTTATCCTGGTTCTTCGAATGTGCAGCATTTGCAGATTTCTGCTTACTAGTAGAAGAGCTCCATTTTCCTTTACCCTTCTGACTAGCCAGGAAAGCTTGATCTGCAACATGCATAATGGACCTGTTCTGCCTGAACTGATCTTCCTGCAACAGAACAGAGACTAACTCCTCAAATGATAAGGCATTCGGATTGCCTTTCATCATCAACCGAAGAGTAGAAGCAAAACTCTGATATTAATCAGGAAGACCGTTCAGAACGGTCTGCACAAGTGAGCTATCTGGTATAACATCATCAGTAGAAATCAACTATTCCTTCAAATCTTTGATCTTCGTTAGGAAACTGTCCATAGAATCACCTTCATTCATGTGCTCACTCTCCAACTGTTTTCGGAGGTAAGCAACACGAGCCTCATTCCTAGCTTGGTACAATGTGGTAAGTGTATCCCAAGCATCCCTAGCTGTTCTGCAAGAGCGAATATGAGGAATAATGGCACGTTTGACAGACAAAGCTATCAATGCATGTGCCTGGGCATCTCTGCCATCCCAACGAATTTGCTCTGCAGTAGGTGCAACAGATACAGCAGCACGAACAGGAATCTGCGGAATATCATCTTCGACACCATCTCCATCAGCTCCAGCACCTGTATTTGCAGTACCTGTCGTTACAGGTGTAACAGGACGTCTTTCAACACCCTACACAATGTTCCACAATCCTTTTGCAACCAAAACATGTCGCATCATATAAGCCCATAATGGGTAGTTGGTACCATCCAACTTATCCTCAACAGCCAACATACGAAATACATCACTGCTTTCAGCCATGGCTGGTGACTAAAATACCTTGATGCAGAAAATTGGCTGTATCTCAAAAAGTTGAACAGAACTGCCCAGACGAGTTCTACTAGACCTGTAGCAGATTTGGAGACGCTTAAACTGGCGAACAGAAACTGGTATATACTTTTGGCACAAAAAGACGAAATAGCCTGCATAAGCACTGCGATAGTGCGTTCGGAGGCCGAAACGAGCTCAGATTTTGAGACTGCAAATGGAGGAGTGTCGACGGTGCCCTAGATGAAGCGACGACCTGCTCTGATACCAATTGTTGGAGATAGATGTCTGTGGAAGCACGCAAACAGCACAAGGAAGAAGAAGAAGCTTGGAGCACAAACACACAATAGTGAATGTATTACTAGAGAAGGTACAAAGATAAGTAGCCCATTAGGGCAATAGGTGTATATACAAGCGGGGGGAAAAGAACCTCCTAAAGAGGGAAAAAAGTGCCCCGGCGGTCCTAGTGTGTTCACACACATCACTACCTAAATATATCAACAGACATGTATAGAGAGGGATGACAGTGAGCACAAGATTATGCATGCGAGACATGTTGCATTGAATGGATCTCAAATCTCCAAGGTGTTGAAGGATGTGTTGCATGTGCCAATCATCACCAAGAACTTGGTTTCAATAGGTCAAGTGGTTGAAAGAGGTTATGAGGTGAGTTTCAATTATCAAGAATGTTTTGTTGAAGACCCCATCACGACTAGAAGCTCATAGAAAAAGTAAAGAAGCAAGGAAGGCTCTTCACCATGGAGGTAAAGCCATCAACCCCTCACACTATCTACTTGTCAATTGGAAATAATCATATTGTAGAGATTGGCTTGTCGCATAAATGAATTGGCCACATAAACTTACAAAGGATGAAGGACATGCAAAAGGCTTGATGAGTGGTCTTCCTGATCTTACATCTCAAAATATGCAACATTTGTGCCATGCTTGTCCATTAGGGAAACAAAGCAAAGTTCCATTCAAGAAGGGAGCACATGTGAGCAATGAAGTGTTGAGTCTCATACACACATATGTATGGGGACCTACAAGGGAGCCATCCATAAGAGGTAATAGATATTTTTTCACACTTATAGATGATCATTCAAGGTCTGTTTGGATGTATTTGCATGAAATCAAAGTCAAAGGTGTTTTACCATTTCAAGAGGTTCAAAATGCTAATGGAGAAGGAGACATGGAAGTATATAAAGACTCTCAGATCGGATACAGGGGGTGAGTATTTTTCAAATGAATTTTTAGATTCTCTACATGAACATGGCATTCAAAGGAAATTCACTTATGACCCAAAAGATGACACAAAGACCTCTCCAATCTTCTTTTCTTAGCTCTACAATCTTCTTTGTTGTGATAGTGGACTGAGCTCGATCTCGTTTTTCTTGCAATACAACACAATACCATAAGCATAGATCATTCTTCAATGGATTGTGAACTCTTCTTTGATTTGGGGATAATAGATTTGATGGATTTTATCTCTCCCTTATTGCCTAACCATTGGTTATCTATCATATCCACTCCATCACCCTCTTCTCTTTCTTGATTTTATGATAGTCCAAACAAGACATGAACCATTATTGTCTAGGAGTGCTTATAAGCACTTGTTATTATGATGAAGAAAACACAAAAAGAAGAAAGATATGAACTATGATGCTTGAAAAAAAATTATTAGAGATTTTGATGAAACAAAATTATTATGATAAGTACAAGAAGGGTGATATTAGGCATGCTAGATGATGAAATCGAATAGTGCTTAGAAGCACTCTGATTATGAAGGGAGGGAGGGAGGGAAAAGAAATACATATGTGCTAATGAAAATAAGAACATGAACTCAAACACAATTAACTTATGCTCGAATACCAAATTGAAATGAAAGAAGAAACTCCTTATCTAATATTAATAAGACATTAATCAAATTAACAAAGGAACAAAAGATAAGAAAACACGATGAATGAATTGAAATAGAAATTACGTACATATAATGCTCTCACTTTGAGACAAGTATATGCATCTTTTAGTCCTATCATGAGTGATGTGCATGCCAAGAATATGTTTGGCATCCCCCAAATCCTTCATATCAAATGTTTGACTCAACTTCTTATTGAGAATTGACAAGTCATAAGAGGACTTCCCAACAATCAACATATCATCGACATGAAGTATCAAGCATATCAAGCTGCCATCTGAGCATCTCTTTTTGTAGAGACAATGATCCTCATTGCTTTGAGAATAGCCTTGATACTTCATAAAAGCATCAGACTTTGGTACCATTTTTTAGATGACTATTTAAGTCCATATAAGCTCTTCTTGAGCTTGCAAAGTAGAATCTTTGCCAAGAACCACATAACCCTCTAGTTGCTCCATATAGATCTCATATGTAAGATCATGCAAGAAAACCATTTTCACATCCATTTGGATAGCTCTAATTCCTCCATTGCAATGAATCCAAGAAACATGTGCAAGATAGTCATCTTGACCATTGGAGAGAAGATTTCCTCAAAATCAACATGGTGTTGTTGCTTAAAACCCTTCGCAAAAAGTCATGCTTTATACTTTGGAAAAGCACTATCTGATGTGAATTTCAGCTTATATACCCATTTACATGGTAAAGTTGTCTTGCCCTTTGGCAAAGGTACTAAATCCCAAGTACCATTCTTATGTTAGAATCAAACTCACGCTTCATGGCATGCTCCCATTTGACATGATATGTTGTCTACATAGCCTCTTTGTAGCAAGAAGGCTCACTAGCATCTATTAGCATAACAAAATCCAAACGTGGAACATATCTATCAGGTGGATGTGAGACATGTGTAGAGCATCTCAATGGTTGATGAACAGGAACATTTGCAGACTAATTTGGTTGGACATTCTTTTGAACATCCCTATGTGTAGCATTTTTGTGCATGCTAATTAGAGGATTAGTATCCTCAAACACCACTCTTCGCACTTCAACCTCCATAATGGGTTGTTCATGCATCTTAGACTCATTAAAAATGACATTACTACTTCTGATCACTTATCGTGTTTTAGGATCCCATAAGTGATATCCAAATTGTCCTTCTCAACCAAGAAAAATGCATTTCTTTGACTTATGGTCCAACTTTCATCTAAGATTCTTGGGTAATGAACATATGCTTCACACCCAAAAATGCAAAGATGATCATAATATGGTAGCTTCCCTGTTCATAAATCTTGTGCCACTTTTAGACCTTTGGTAGTACTAGGTGAAAGGTTAATCATATGAACTGCAATTAATATTGTATTTGCCCAAAAGCCTTGTGGAAGGTTCACATGATGTAGCATAGAAACTACTCTATCTTGAATAGTGCCTTAAGCTTAGTTCCTTTTTCAGTCTCAATTGAAGCAAGCCATTTTCTAAAAGAACGGAATACCTCATCCTTTGCTTTGATGGGATATGCCCACACTTTTCTAGTAGCATTATCTATGAAAGTGACAAAGTAAAGAGAACCACCTAATGACCTTGTGGGCATAGGACCACACACATCTGTATGAATGAGATCTAAAGGTTGAATCAAAGAGTCAATGTGCATATTGTGCACATTCCTAGTTTGGTTTCCATATTGACAATGCTCACAAAATGAAAAATTAGAGAAAGATAACATAGGTACATAGCCAGAATGAGATAGATTTTCCATTTCACTACGTGATATATGGCCCAAATGGCCATGCCAAATAGAAGCCATAGGCTGTTGAGTAACAACTAACAAGTGTTCTTTTTGCGATACAAATAAAGGATAAAGTGAGCCAACTTTTCTTCCTTTTGCAATAACCATATTGCCCTTTGATATGCAAAAGGACTAAGCATAGAAGACCACCTTGTAACCAAGGTCATCAAGTTGACCAACTGACAAGAAAAAGTGCGATAATTGAGGTACACGGCGTACATTATGCATAGTAAATTTTGAACCATCAATGAACTGCACAACCACATCTCCAATCCCCACAATGTCACACTGGTAAGAGTCACCAAGTCTCATGGTACCAAGAGACTTTGCTACATAATTAGAGAACCATTCTCTGCATGGTGTCACATGGTAAGAAGCACCAGGATCCAAGAGCTACATGTGGGAAAGAGAATCAACCATAAGAGCCTCAATTGGCACAATGCTATCAAGTGTCAACACATCAACATCATCAAAAATAACATTAATTTCTTCAATCTTCATAGTCAAAGTAGATTGTGCAGGAAGTTGTTTAACATGCCCATCAACATTGTATCCTTTACCTTTAGCATTCTTTAATGCATAACTGTCTTTCTTCGTGTGTCCTTTCTTATGAAAATAGTGGCACTCGATACCCCTCTTCCTTGATTTGCTTCTACTCTTATTCTATTGACCATTCTTTTCCTTGTTCTTGCTCCTTCCATGTTGCTGATTCTTTCCTTGGTAAGAATCACAAACATTAATATATGCATCTCCACTCTGAGTGCCAACCATAGATTTTCTACAAATCTCATCACTCAAAAGTGCTCCACATATGTCATCATAGACCATTTTACCACCAGGTGCACTATTGCTAATAGCTGTGCAAAACATATCCCATGATGATGGCTGGGTGCATAATAATAAGATTGTTTTCATTTCATTATCCATATCCATTTTCTAAGCATGTAACTGGGAGAATATAGCATCAAACTCACTTAGATGAGGAGAAACACTATCTATGTCCTTCACGAGAAAGTCATATAACTTTCTCATCAGATACACTTTATTTGATGCCATCTCTTTTTCATATGTATTGCATAACTCCTTCCAAACCTCCTCTGTACTTTCACAAGTAAAGTAAACATGATCTACCAGGTGCAATCAAATGGTAGACCTAGCCATTGCATATAACTCATCCCAATCATCTTCATCCATGGTAGCAGGCTTCTTTGAGATTCCATTTACTGGCTTCCATTGCCTCCTCAGATTCAGCACATCTTTAATCCGATTCTTCCATAGAGCAAAGTTTGTGCCATCAAAATTTTGGATCTCAAAATGGCCTTTGCCTTGCAAGTTATAGATCCTCCTCGGAACACTAGAACTAGACTCTAATCCACTAGATGTGCCTAAGACCTGTGATGCCATGATGGTAGAGAACAAAATAGAATGATAATGGAGCTAGAAGAGTCCAAACACCACTAAGGCTCAAAAAAGGATGATCAAGTGTCAGGTTCTAGGAGAGAATTCAGCACTCTTCCCAGAAAAATGAATTAATGAACAATAATGACCAACCAAAAGGACTATGTGAGAATAAATGTGCTCACACCAATAAGTGTATCAAGGAGTAAATCGACCACTATATAGTTGACAAAACCAAAAATTTGAAAAAAGTTTGCCCGAGTATCCTATGCAAAATGAACATATGACCATGGTCAAAATCTCATAAAACTACAAGTACAGACATGTTTACCTGCATAGTGAATCAATGACTCCACTACATATAATCAATTACCTGAAAGAAGCCAACTAGGCTTATCGAGCACCTATGAAAAACGATCATACATCTCCTATGGTGAGGCTGGGTAACTCTTCCACCTACATCATGGAAGAGATCCCAACATCTGGGTGTCTCCTAGTTAAGAAAACCTCACACCGACCCTCTTTATCAAACGTAAAAGGCTTTATGCAAAAATGTAACTGCTATATGGACGTACATAAGCAGTATCCACAAAAGCATACATAGTGTGTATGTGCTCAATATATGCAATAAAATGGCATTGAAAAGCTGAATTCATTGCCCAAACATTGGCCAACAACACCTATAAGTGTCTGTCAACTCTATTCTTTAGGCTAAAAGACTTACATAGACTTTCGATGGATGCCCCCACCACAACTAAAACCTTTCAAGAAACCTATAGATTAACTAGTGTGGCTGAAAACATAGCCCAAAAGGTGAACATTCATTGTTGAATAAGTAAAAGAACACTCTTCTTGATCTTCTTGGACCTCTTTGGAGAGAACTATGCACGAAAGTACTCCGAAATGACTCAAAAAATCACCCGAAAAAATGCTTCAAAAATACGGTTTGAAAGCAAAGAATGAAGCTTTGAGGGCCCAGAACTTGTTGAAGATAATGTGAGCCTTAGTCTTTCCCCTTCTTCAAGCATCACAAGAGTGTAGCTTAGTGGCAAGAGATTGCCATGGTTAAGCGAGCTTCGAGGGGAACAGTATTGGGATGGGTGACCTTCTAGGAAGTATTGAGAACCTCCGTCTTCCTTGATCGTTGAGGTCCTCGCTCGTGCATAGCCAACATTGACTTTAGTGACTCGGATGACAAAATATGCAAGGTCTATGCCTTGGTCGCCACTTAGTTGTAAGCCTTGGGTGGGTGGCAGGTGCTAGCTTCACTTGCACAAAAGGAACAAAGCTTTTGCATCGATACACTCTAATACCATTGAAGCATTTCAATGGCGATGCACCATAGTGCACTCTCCTCCTGGAGGGCTCCAAGAAGATATGCTCAAAAGTAGAAAAACTGAGCTCCAAGTGCTGCACACGATACTCCACACAGAGGCTGCAAAATACGTAGCAAAACCAATACACAGGGAGCATGAACGTAGACTTTCTTAGGTGTTACAAATGGGGTTGAACTTACAGTCTATGGGTGACCAAGCCACCATATGTTTTACTAAAGAACATATACAAAAGTGTGCAGTGGCCATTTGGTCTTTCACATGGATACTAATGGTAACAAGCAAAGGTTATCATATGTATCATCCATAGACTAAACACATTTTGGTTAGCCGTGATGTCGTTTTTGTGGAAGGTGCATTTCATCCATTACTTTCATGTACCAAGGAGACATCAATTAGGCCCAAGGATGTGTATGATGATTGGCTCCCTCTTTTTACAGATGGATAGTCAAGTGCTGGTCCAAATGAGGCATTTTATCGGCTTTTACAAGTTCCACATGATGATGCAAATCATTCCATTCCTAATGCAGATTTACATGGTGTACTTGTCGATGAGAATGTTGACATCAAAGAGGCTAAAATTATGCTTAAATAACTGGTGCAAACTTTGAGAGATATCAAATTGGATGCACCATCATATCGTACTCATTCAACTCTCATAGTGCTTCCTTTGCATCATATTGCTATGCGATGACTGGTTCTAGTCTTTCTGATAAGAATGAGCCTGTTTCTTTTGATGAAGCACAAAATTTAGAAAATTGGATGGCTACTATGCAATCAGAATATGATGCTATTATGAATGATGGTACTTGCTCTTTATGTGATTTGCCTCCAGGAAAAAAGGCCATTAGCACTACATAGGTATACAAGCAGAAAAGTAAGCTTGATGGAATAGTTGATAGGTATAAAGCTAGGCTTGTTGCCAAAGGCTATGCTCAAGAAAGAGGCATTGATTTTGAAGACACCTTTGCTTCCACATGCTGAATGACCACTGTTCGTAGCATTTGTGCACTTGAACCTCATCACGATTGGAATGTACATCAGTTGGGCATTAAAACTACATTTCTGAATGGTGACTTACATGAACAAGTGTATGTATTTCAGCCTCGTAGTTTTGTGCAGAAAGGGCATGAAAACGAAGTGTGAAAGCTAAAAAAGGCATTATATGGTTTGAAGCAACCACCACATGCTTGGTATGAAAAGATACATGCCTATTTGCCAGCACATGGTTTTCTGAACAGTCTAACTGAGAGCACCCTATATGTTAAGCATGCCGATGATGTACTTCTGATCATTGTTGTATATGTTGATGGCATGCTTTTCACTGGTCCAAATGAGAAGCATATTGCTGATTTTAAGGCTGATTTACATGCCTCTTTTGAGATGTTAGAGTTGGGGCATTTGCATCGCTATTTTTGCATTTAGTTTATGCAACTTGATAGAGGAATGGCCTTGTGTCAAAGAAAATATATCGACACATTATTGCAGTGTTTTGGCCTAGAAGATTGCAAACTTGTTGCCACTCGTATGGAAATAGGTTTATGGTTGTGTCTTCATGATGCTAGAGATGCGCTTGATGTTGTTCTTTATCAGCAAGCTATTTGATGCTTATTTACTTATACATGACTCCGTTTGATGTTTAATTTGTTTTCTCTCATATGAGTAGGTTTATGTATCACCTTTATGTCAAGCATTTGGCAAGTCATTAAGCACATCTTTTGCTACTTGAGTGATCACCAGCTACTTTATCCCAAGGGGGGATCATTACCACTAAATTTACATGTTTTTTTTTTTGACTCAAATGGGTTGGTATCTATGACTCTTGTGTCCACTAGTGGTTTTTGCTTCATGCTTGGTCGCTCATGCATATCTTGGTTGAGAAAGAAGTAGCCTATTGTGGCCACTTCTAATTTTGAGGCTGATTATAGGGCAGCTTTCACAATCACTATTGAGTGCATGTGGTTCGAATACCTTTTGGTTGATTTGGGTGTTGGTCAATCTTCTACCACCACCATCTTCATTGATAGTCAGAGCGCATTGGTTTATATTATGGATTGGCAGTTGCAAGGAACCTTGTGCACTATCATCATGTCAGGGAGAGGTTCTCTTCTGGAGACATCAGTTTGGCTTATGTGCCGATGTAGGATGATGTTGCAGGCCTTTTCACAAAGGCTCTGCCTACGAAGAAGTTTGAAGCTTTCCAAAAAGCTTTGGGCTTACTTCCTTTCATGGATTTATCTCTCTCCACATATCTTGGCACTTCCCTATACATGAGTGCCAAATCCTTGTTCACCACATCACTCATAAATGGGATTTGTTGAATATATTTTGGTAGTGATGTGTGTGAACACACTTAGAACTATCGGGACACTTTTTTCCCTCTTTAGGAGTTTTTTCTCCCCTGGCTCGTATATACGTCTATTACCCTAATGGATGACTTATCTTTGTACATTCACTGGGTAATACGTTCAATGTTATGTGGTGCTCCAAGCTTCTTCTTCTTCCTTGTGCTATTCATATGCTTTCGTAGACCTTGAACTCCAACTGCTATGGCTTGAACCCTTGAGCTATTTTGATTTATTCACTCCCAATTGAAGGGTTTTGACCCTTAGGATTTATATTTCTTAAGAGGATGGTACTTAACCCTTAGGGAAGCCTCTCAAGCTTTTGGAATTTTATAAAGCCTTGGATTAGAATCCATGTGGACGAGACACTTGAAAAGGTCTCCTCACATTTTCCCCCTTGGCCTAGAGGTATATATATATGAATGGAGTTGGTTGGGTGGGGATGTTCATCTCTCACCCCTTATAGGTTTAGTTAAGTTCCTCTTAGAATAGCTTAGTCAAATCCTTCTCTTAGATTGATTTAGAATAGTTTGTGATTGCTTATACTACACACATATATTTATACATGCGTACATACATACATACACGTGTGTGTATGTGTGTATTTATAATATATCATTAACACAAAGTATATATGATTTATAATTTGTTTGGATTGATTTATGTATTATATATATATATATATATATATATATATATATATATATATATATATGTGTGTGTGTGTGTGTTATGTTAACAAAAAGTACATTTGATTTATAAGTGATCAATTTTAGCTTTCCATTTATATTTATATGATATCTTAATGTATTCATTTATTTCCAAATACGTATTCAATTCACATTATTATTTTTCTTATATTTTATTGTTGAAAGGAGCATTTTTTTTCATTTATTCATACTCATATACTCATATTTTATTTTTCACTGTATTTTTTATACTAATATTTTATCTATATTTTTATTTGTTTCTTGCTTTCATTTTTATGTTTCGATTTCTTAAAATTTGTTTCTACGTTCGTATATGCACATATTATTTATATTTCAATTCTTGTTTTATAAGACATATATGCTTATTTATGTGTATACGTTTCTATGTTGCTCTCTTTATGTGTGTTTATATGTATATTTATTTTATATCTTGTGTTCTTTATATATATATATATATATATATATATTTATGTTTTTAGTTTATATATTTTTATATGTATAGATTGTCCACGTTTTTATTTTATGTTGAATTTTGAGGATGTCGGAATGATAAATATTTGGGATTTGGACTGAACGCTAAGGGTTCCAAATTAATTCGCAGATCGACCTGAACAGGAGTGGATGAGAAAGGGTCTTCAACATGCGTGAATTGTCTTTTCAAATTTTCAAGTGGAGTCAGTGGACGATCAACTTCAAAAAAGAAAAATCAATCACCTGTCCATATGTGACCCTATGAGGTTTTAAATTGGTGCGAGGGTTTTAATTGATACGAATAGAGCCAAAAATCCTTTTGAATTCTTGGTAGAATTTGTGAGGATAAGCTGGACTGGACTCCACTCTTAAGACCACAACAATCTGAAGCCTGAAGTCAATACTAGGGGATTTTGCGCGTGCCTACTTCAAAGCAGTGTCCTCCCTACGGCAACCCTAAAGATCTTGGACTCATTGGCGGCCGACAGTATTTGCATTTGATATCCAAGCTGCGAAGAGGAAGAGGAGGACAAAGAGAACTGCATTTCGTGCTTTCTTTAGTTCTTGCCCAACGGAACCTCCTCGCGATGTCATCGATGTCATCATCCTGTGCGTTCCCGACACAAGATACGATTCACGCCCTTCATTCCTTCCCGCAGAGGGGAATGTATGGTAAACTTAAGCGCAGCAGGGGCAAAACCGTTTGCTGGCCCCCTCAAGACCAGATCTGTCAGGTGTATATTCTTAGGCATGTTTTGCATTGCGAAATCCACTTCCCATTATCTTAATAGTAGAAGAGGCATTGTGCATGGCTTACATTGGTGACGTGGCCCATCAGAGGTTTAGCTGTGCTAGTGGTATTACTTCTTGAAGCGCACATATTAAAATTTCCTTCTGCGTTTTCTGAGCTATCTTCGTCAATTTGTGCTGTGGATGGCTTATTTGATAAGCTCTTCCATTCATTGGGATCTCATTTCGACTGTGACACCATTAATTTCTAATGGACAATCATGCTCAATAGTGCTATTAACTGTGTACATGTAGAAAGATTTTCACGGTATCGCTGGCCTGGTTCTGGAATTTGCTTCTCTGTGACGTTCCACGGGGCGATGCAGTAGCTGTATTTGTAGGTTTCGAATTCAGTTGTTTTCGAGTGAATTGAAGTAACCAGTGCCGATTCTTTCTTCCTGGCATCGGTTAAACTGCTCACATCACGTCTTATTTTCTCGTTCACATGTTGAATGTGGTTTTCTATTAGGTCCTTTATGACTGTCTAGAATGTACATTATCGCAGGCAGCTTTTTATTCCCAGTCTTCTGTTTCGACGCTTGAATTTTTGTGGTATAACTGTATACATCTTAGGTCAAAGCGATAAACTTTGCCAATGCATGCGTATACTTCCCTTCCTACCTACTTGTGCACTTCTGAAGTGCCAGACTATCGACCCTTACATTGATCTTTTGCTTTGTCCATTTGCTTACATTCTCGTTGGAAAAACTAGGGTTCTGTTGGGACCATTGTTATCCGAAATACAATACCTACTGTCGTAGCACCTCTGGGTGTTGTTGACACTTCCACGGACATTCGAAGAAGATAGATGTCCACGCCCTACGATTCTTCAAACTTTGCGGTTCAATGAGCTCTTCAATTTCTTTTCTTTTTCATTGTGATTCCAAGTGCCCCGAAAGATGCGCATTTTCAAAGAGAATTATAGTAGAAGACTTTGCAAATGCTAAAGGACGAGTTTATTGTAAGTCTGTTAATTTCTCATTATTGTAAATATACGATATGTTCATGAAGCTGTACTTGCTCATGAAACTAGCATTGGATTTCTTTGCCTGAATGCTTCAGAATTTGTAGAATTGAAATATCGCCATCCTAAGTATTTTTCGTGTCTTCATTGCAAGCCTCTTATTCTATATGCAGATTCGTCTCTTTTTGTCTGATGACGCACCTGCCTCAGTTGGATTCATGCATGATCTGACAAATGTCACGCTCTCGAATCCAGTTAAAAGTGATTGTTTGAATGAAGTCACTACATGTTCAGACATGCGAAGCTGCCTTGCAAAGAGAGCCAGGCACTCGTATGAAACTATGTTCACTATGGTTAGTGACATGGCATGGTCTCTCCCTAAAAAGGTAGATGAGCGAATGCATTGTATTCAGCCCGGAAGCTTTTACAAATGATATGATCATAGTGTATGTTTTCTTTGCAGTTCATCTATGCTCATGAGTGGCAGGTAGCTAAAGGAAATGATAGTAATGAAGTAGCGTCACAGAAAGGGAGGGAACTAAGGGTATTAGAGGCTGTATATCCCCGGTTGACCTCAATTCCTGACAGGTATATGGGGGGATTTTTCCTTTTCCAAGTACCTTTTTGACCGGTCAACTTACGTGAAGGAATGTCTAATTAATCTGCAGCCCATATGAGCCAGCAGAAACACCTATGCATTCTAAGAGCATGTCTATCGCTTCTGTACCCCTTATCCCGATTGAAGATGTGGAAGAAGAGGTTCCTAGAGGGTTGGATGACGGGATGAAACTAACAAGTGGATGTCCTGAATCGGACAACTCTTCAGGTATATGTGTAAGGGTTGTAGATAAATTCTTGTCTAAGCTGTTGAGGTCCCCTAACTTGCATGTTTGTGTGGATTGTCTGTTAAATCTAGGAGGTAGTTTGATCTACGAGAAACGTTTGCAAAGGTTATCTGTGCCACCAAGCTCTTCATCAGGCCTGGTTGATGGTAGCCTCGGCTCTTCTTTTACTAAAGAAGGTTTGGAAGCTGCAGTACTTGCAGCCGCTTCTGTACTTCTCCATAAGTACGCATCTAAAGACCTTGCAGATTTGGATCTCCTTCTTGAGCTTCTGAAGAAACCATCATCACTTTTGGAAATGAAAACCCTCGTTAACCAGCCCTCAACAAATGTGAAAGATGTATCAATGAATGTCACTCGGATCATTCAGAGTCAACATCAGCTGGTGGACTGTGAGGGAACTTCTCTAAAGAATTGCACCTTGTCTTTCTCAAGTGTAGGTCTTCCATCATCAGCTAGTGTATCACCTGATTGGAATCAAAAGGAGATCAAAGTTCCTGCAATTTTACCTGCAAATTTGACTGAAATGCATAGTGCAAATCATCATTCATCTGATTGGAAGCAGGAGAAAATTAAAGTTCCTTCACTTTTACCAACAAATTTGACTGAAATGCACAGTGCAAATTATCATCCATCCAAGGACTACTCATTTCCAACATCATCTGCTTTAACAGAATTTCATTGCCCTCTTCCCAGCACTGAGAATGTTCAATGTTCTGAATGGGTGCGTCCACCTGATATGCACACAAGGGCCCACCAAGCTAGGATAGTTAATAATGCATCATGTGAGCTTAATGTAAGTGCTCAACAATTATCGAATGAGTATTTACAAAGTCCCACTGGCGCTGATGAAGGCTCTTCATACATGTCTAGGAATGCCAATATTTCTATTGAGACAAAATCAATACATTTATCATCAGAGAACAGAGTTCATCAGCTCAATAATACTCGTGCTGTCATATCTACAACTTTGCATCATGGAGCTTCACTAAGAGGAAATGAAAAACGTGCTCTTTTCTCCGCATTAAGTGCAGGGGCTGCAAGAACTGCCAAATTATGTATGTTTTTTAATACACCCAGGGGATGTCGTTATGGAGATAACTGTGCATATGTGCATCAATCAGTAACTTGCCAAGAAATAAATGCTTTTGCACAATGAAACTTATGATGCATTGATCAAAGCATCTGTCGTCAGCATGGCTTGTCATTGATTAGTGTATGACCATCTGCTACTGTATTGTCTATTGGTACTTTGTAGCTGTGTTTGATATTCAGCTGATGCATCTTGTATTCAAATCAACTATTCTGACTATCCCTCTTTGTGTCCAAGGCAACAAGCTGTTTATATTCGACTATTTCAGGATCTTCACCTAAGTGTTCAGTCTGAAGTGTGTACTTTCTTTGTGTGACATCGTATTATATACATAGGAAGAAAAGCTAGAGAAATCTACAAGAAAAGACTAGTACTTCAGTGGTTAGTATGTCTATTTGAATTGACTAAATGATGGTTGTACATTCTTTGTCGTGAAACTCATCTTGTACTTAAGTAAATGCCTTCAGCTTGCACTGGTTACTTGAATGGCTAATTTGACTTTTTTACTAGGTGAAAGTCAATAATTAGATTACCACTTTCATTATAGCCTCTTTTAGATTTGCTTGCCTAAATCTGAGTGCCCCATTACTTTAGAACATGCAGCAGCTGCATCAGAAGCTACTTGCAAGAAGATATCTAACGGACTACCCATTAAAGGTATCATGCTGCAGACATCCCATGTCATTTATGCACTTTCAGAAGTGCTTGTGTTGCTTCATTTTCACTATAACATAATTATACAATTTTTATATTGTGTGAAGCTTTTCTTGTTTCATTGCTTGCATGTTAAGAGTTTGGATTATAAAAAGTTAAAAAATACATGGACAAAACAAGCACCTCTGGCTCAACTCAGCTCATCACACTAGCTTGTTGGTGGGAGCACTTCAGGAGTCAACCTTGGAAGGTAAGTTTCCCAAAACATGAGTTGCACGAAATTTTGATTGAATTAGAAAACGGTTGGAAGGCGATTACATTAGAATGTCTCGAAGGCGATACAACGGTTTGAGTCGGCCCGCGTTAGATGTCCTTGGCAAGCATTGAAGGTAGCAGGCCCATGTTAAGTGTCTTTGGTAAATGTAGGGACAAAACGGTGAAATGGGCTTCCCAATGACATGGAGTGTGCTTTCGAGAAGGGGTGTATTGGTGTATTTGAGGAACGGTGGAAGGGGGCTAGGACATGTAGGTCGCAAGATCGTGTGATTGATTGTCGGATGATTAACGAGGTTTGCTTCATAGTTGCACACAGTTTGGCACCTCACGGCAGCCCACCCAAGCACCCAATTTCTTGGATAGAAAACCAAGGGGGGATGGGGTGGTTGCATTACATATTCTCCCTTGCTTTGAAGAGCTTGATGTTCTCGTAAAGCTACGGTGGTTGAGATGTGGATGGATGAGTAAGCACAAAATTCGTGGATGATGGAACGAGATGTTGGTGGAAAATTGTGTTCACTTACCCATCAGGCTTCATTGATCGGTCGGCCACACCACTTGACAAGAAATTGGTTGGTCGTCTTTCTCCTAAATGAATTATGAATAAGTACCTTTGGTGGAAGGTCCAATTGATAGGTGACTTGATTGAATCATTGTTTGACTCTGTATGGCCCATAGTATCGATGGTTGAACTTGGGCATAAAGGTCTTCGAAAGTAAAATGTTCTTGGCACTCACAAGAATGAGGTCTCCTCCTTGAAATGTTGGGGCTTCATATCTCCTCTGATTAGCTTACTTTACCATCCGTTCTTTGCTTTTCACTAAGGCTTCTTTCGCTTGACAGACCTTAGATTGCCATTCCCTAAGAAAGACTCCACATTCATGATTGGCAGCTGTTGAGAGTTCGTCTGATGTGAGGGCCTTAGGCATGATTATCTCTTTTCGGATGGCCATCTCAAAAGGAGTCAGTGTGGTACTTATATGTATGGAGCTATTGTTATGAAATTGTAGAATACCCAAATGTTTTACCCAATCTCTTTGATTTGCTTGCACATAACTTCAGTGATAATCTTCCACTGCTTGGTTGATATGCTCAATCTGCCACTACTTTAGCTATCATCAGTGGCTTCAGTGAAACAAAGTGCACTTGTTTTGAGAAGTAGTCAATGACTATGAAGATAGCAGTGAACCCTTGTGAAGCCGGCATATCTATTATATAGTCCATGCTTACCCTATCCCATGGTCAGTTCGAAACGAGCATAGGTTGAAGTAATCCCGTCGGTCTAATGCGATGTTGCCTTATTAGTTGGCACATTGGACATGTTTGCACATATTCTATCACATCGGCCTTCATCTTGGGCCAAAATACATGTTGCTTCAAACGTTCATAACTCCGCCTTGGTTTTCCATGCCTTGCAAGTTGGCAATTATGTGCCTCCCATAGTAGTGCAAGTTGTATCTCTTCATTATTTGGAATATACAATCGCCCTTTCTTGTATAGCATATTGTGGATGATTGTGTATTTTCCCTTGCTATCCATTCCGGTGTGTATCTCCTTTACAATTCTTTGTATTTGTAGATCCAATTGTTGAAGTCATCTCGCTTGATCTTCAGTTTATTTTCGACCATGGAAGGCCGCCAACTTAGGCCATATGCTCAAAGCGTTGGGCATTGCATTATGTTTCCCTGGTTAACTAAAAAGTCTTGCCAACAAGCTTGTTCCGGAGATATCTTCGATTGAGTGCAAAAATATTCTAAGGAGATGTTATCTATGTAGATCTTTGTATGTTTATCTTGAATGTAATGACACCACTTCCTTAGACAGTGGATCACGAGCATCTCTTTCTCATGAGTGCTCCATCTCAGTTCTGTTCCTGAAAATTTATGTGACTCATATGCCACAAGGCATCCATCTTGCATAAGGACTCCTCTTATCACTAAGCCTAAAGCATTTGTATGAATTTCAAAAGGTTTATTGAACTATGGTAGTTTTAGCACTGATGCTTCACACATTACCTGTTTCAACTGCTCAAAAGCATCTTGGTCGCGTGAGCCCCACACAAAGCAACCTTTCCCTTTTGTTAACTCTATAAGTGGAGTAGCAATCTTACTAAAATCTTTGAGGAATTTCCTTAAAAACTGACAAAAACCTATAAAATCTTTGATTTTACAAACGGTACGAGGTGGTGCCCATTGTTGCATGGCCTTGATTTTGTGTGGTTCTATTTGTACCCCTTTATCTGAGATTATGAATCCCAAAAATTCAACTGAAATCATGGCAAATTCACATTTCTCTGGTTTGGCTTAGCATTGCCTTTCTCTGAGGAGTTGAAGCATAGCTCTGCTCAGATGTTCCGCGAGAGACTATCTATAAATCAATAATTCATCAATATAAATTATCAAAAATTAATCTAACATGTCTTAGAAGCCATTGTTCATTTCTTTGCAGAACGTGCCTGGTGCACTGGTAAGACCAAAAGCCATTACAAGCCTTTTGTAGCTGCCATAACGTGTTCGGAAGACGATCTTCTCAATGTCTTCTTGTGCTATCCTTATCTCATGGTACCCTGACCTTAGATTGATCTCGATGAAGTACTTGGCACAACCCAACCTATCCATCTGTTCTTCCATAACAGGCACATGATACTTTGTTTTGATTGTGACCTTGTTAAGCACCCGGTAGTCTATACATAATCTCATGCTCCCATCCTTTTTCTTCACAAACAACACGAGAGCACAATAGGGGGAACTGCTTGGTCGGATGAATCCCTGTTGTTCCGATTCCATAAGCTGTCATTTTAGCTCCCTTAAATGTGTTTCATTCATCCTGTATGGAGCCTTTGCAGATTTGGACTTGCCTTTGTGCAAACAACCCACTGGGAAGATGAATCGATAGCACATCTTCATATTCCTTAAGCAAGCTATGGATGCGTTGATCACCCAACTTCATTTTGTCATTCTCCGCTTCGTCTAGGAGGGCCTTTGCGATTTGTTTTGCTGTTAATGGTGACTACGTGAGCTTCACTTGCTCTATGCTAGAGACTGCGGCCATTGACCTGATCCTCCCTTCAAGCAAGCTCAATGACTTGCATTCCTTCAATTGTTCTTTGTCTTGGGTTCTTTGTGGGATGCACTCTTGTTTCATTGGTGCTTTGCCTTTACTTTGTTAGTCATACTCCTCTTTTGACATTGGTATCTGTTTCATGTTGCATTTTTCCTCTTGTTTTCTCGGTTCATGTTGTTCTGGCCTTGATGGTAAATCCTTTGTATCTATCCTTTCTTCACTTTTCTATTTTGGTGACTTCTGTTACCGTTAGTGTCCATGTGAAAGGCCAAATGGCCACTGGACACTTCTTTGTATATGTTCTTTAATAAAACATATAGTGGCTTGGTCAGTCACAGACTGTAAGTTCGACCGCATTTGTAAGACCTAAGAAGTCTGTCTTTGTGCTCCCTGTGTACTATGTTTTTCTGCGTATTCTATAGTCTCTGTGCGGAGTACCGTGTGCGGCCTTAGGAGCTCGATTTTCTACTATGAGGATATCGTCGTGGAGATCAAGAGAAGGAGAGCACACTGTGGTGCATCACCATCGAAGTACTTCACTGTTATCAGAGCAGTTCGATGCAAAAGCTTTGATCCTTTTGTGCTAGCGAAGCGAGCACCCCTCCCCCCTCCTCGGCTTTCTCCAAGGCTTACGACTAAGGCGGCGATCAAGGCATAGACCTTGGCATACCTTGTCATCCAAGTCACCAAAGTCACTATTGGCGCCATTGGCTACGCACAAGGGAGGACCTCAACGATCAAGGAATACAGAGGTTCTCGGTACTTCCCGGGAGGTCACCCATCCCAGTACTGTTCCCCCCGGAGCTCGCTTAACCGTGGCAATCTCTTGCCACTAAGCTACACTCTTGTGGTATCTGAAGAACGGGAAAGACTAAGGTTGACATTACCTTGAACATGTTTTGGTCCCTCAAAGCTTCATTCTTTGCTTTCAAAGCCTATTTTTGAAGCATTTTTGGGGTGTCTTTTGGAGCCGTTTTGGAGTACTTCCACACATAGTTCTCTTCACACATGTCCAAGAACATCAAGAAGAGTGTTCTTTGTACTTCTTCGACATTAAATATCAACCTTTGGGGCTCTGTTTTCAACCATACTCGTAAAACTACATGTTTCTTGAAAGATTTGAGTTTTGGTGGGAGCAACCATTGCAAATTTATGCAGGTTTTTTGAGCCAAAAACATCAGAGTTGACAGACACTTGTAGGTGTTATTGGCTAGATTTTGGGCTGTGCATTCAACTTTTAGTGTCATTTTACTGCATATATTGAGCACATACACATTATGTATGCTTCTGTGGATATCGCTTATGTACGTCCATGTGGTCATTGATATAGCGGTGTGGAGGTGATCCCAATCCGGGTGGATCGGGTCCGGTCATGGCACACACAGGGTGTATGAAGCTAATGAATGTTGGAAGGTTTAAGGACATGAAAGTGAAATTAATGTTGAGTATGGAGAAGAGAGAGATGTTGAAATGATTATGGGAATGGGAATGTAGGAGTGCAAGTTAGATTTATGAACATGAATGATAAGAATGAAAGAGAACCATACACACGAATCAAATTTGGAAGGAACAATGGTCCATTGAAGGAGCTTCTTAAACACTTCCTAATTCTAATCCATATGCATAGTTTTCTTTGGATGATATGTATGCATGACGAGAATAGATGGAATCCTTACACATAAATTAGTTTCAAAAGGAAGAATGGTCCAATATTGGAGCTTCTTATACACTTTTAGAAACTAATCAATAGTATGGATATGTATGGATTATATGCATGCAAGTGAATTATGATGATAGAGTTTAATCACAAGCTCAATGAAACATCCTCACTGGTTCAACAATACTGCGGAGCCTTCTCACACATAGATGAAAATAGAAGACATGTAAAAATACTTAAGAGACTAAGAGACGAGACAAGAGACAAGTGACAAGTGACATGAATTAAAAGGATTTGAATTAAGATACATGTATAAGATCGTCGTGATACGTCAAGCTAAGCAATCTACTGATCAAAGGTGGTTCCGACCTTCAAACCATGACATTTCAATCGAATGTCACACGTAAGAAGGTGAGTTCCACTTCATTGACCCTATGTATGTCTAGGCTCGTAACGTCTAACTAAAGAAGTCTAAGACTCATTAAAACCAGCTCTAACTCACTCACACGCTCCACCAAGGGTGAGTCAAGATAGAGATGCTGGTTTCAAGAGCCTATCCTAGATTGGAGTTCTAACTTAAATTTGACACTAGGTACTATACTCATACTAGCCCACCTTGGATCCTCACTCGCTCAACCGAGGGTGATCGTCTCAAGGAAACCGTAAGCTAGCAAGAGCCCTATGGATGCCTAACAATGATGCTCTAGGATTTTGGAGGGGGGTTTATATAGTTTTTTGAATGAATTTGGCCCCTTGGATCTAGAGAAATCAACTCTCAACTCTAGGATCACTACTTTCGATTACAACCATTTGATTAATCAAATCAATGGCTTGGAATTGTTCTTTCTATCAAATCTAGTGTAAAGGAGTGAAATTTAGGCGCCTTCATTCTCCACCATTGGATCTGGGGATGATCTAGACCGTCGGATCAGTGCTGACATCAATTCGGATAAGATAAGCCACTATTTTTGGAGAAACTTTGCATTATTGATCTTTAACTATCAAAAAAGTCTTCTTTGATGAAAAGAATTCATGGATCCTCCTTCCTTTATGCTTTACTGCATCTCCACCCTTGAATATGAGCTCATCTTGACCGTACAACATGGTTCAATCATATTTTGCCATGTGGTAGCCCTTCAAGCCTTCAATTTTCTTATCCTAGAAAACTACGGTGACCTTGAAAATTGGACTTTGTGCTCTTTGACCCTCCAAAAAGGCTTTGATGAAGATGAAACTTTGTAGGACTATGTTTCCAAAGATCTCCTTCAGGAACATGCAGAAAAAACTCCCATCTGAATCTCCCTTGTACAAGTTTGACTACATTTGGAAGCTTACAAGGTGGCATTAAGGTGTCTAGGAAGCTCTGATAGCCTTGAAACTTTGTACCGATATGTAGGCTCATATGGAATTTATACATGCCAAACCATATGGCTAACAAAAATTCCTATACAAGATTTTGTAGGATCTAAGTGGAAAAATTACATTTTTTACAAAATGCACATGGAATATCAATGTGCTAGAAAATCCATTTTCATGTGAAATTCGGGCTATAGAGTGCCTTTGATAGGCTTTACAAGTATATGAATTTTCATGTGACTTGGAGATATTGAAATTTTTGCCCTAATTTCCAAAGTTTGACCAGCTTTGACCGCTACCTTGGATTTGCTCGATTTCTTCCAAAGTTTGCATATGAACTCCCTTTGACATCCTTGATGCATCTTGGACTTCTCAGGGAATTTTGGCTACCTTCAATTTTGGCTACCTTCACCGAATGTGTTTCGTGTAGGCCTTCATGAGTGAGAGAGGAGAGGAAATCTCGACGACATTCGCCCCCACTAAACCTGCGATTCCTCCGGAAGCGCCACTCTAGTATCTGTGAAAAATAAAATGTTGCATGCATCAAATTCTTTTATAGGCAACATAAGAAACATGGAAGTAAAAATTGATTATATGCATGAATGAGTAGGCAACATGACATGAAGCAAAATTTGCATGGAAGAAAGAATTGAAACACGCAACATGAATATGCATGAACAAATAGGCAACATATATGCAAATGAACAAGCAACATCGAAAACAAGAAAGAAAATAATCAAGCATCAATATGAAGTGAAAGTGGATGTATTGAGTCGTTTTAAGCATCAGTTCCTCTCATCTTGAAGAAAAATTTGTATCTTTTTCATAAAGTAATCTACCTTAAATATGATTATAAACAAAGATTTAGGATTTTCAAGAGACATCTTTCATCTTTGGCTTATTTTAGATCAACTTATTTCCTACATAAATATGAATATGCTCTTTCTCTAATAACATGCAAGGAAATCTAACTAAACTCCACTAATGCATAAATCTACCTATATAGCCCGTGAATTATTCTACTATGCCTCTTTACCTTCCTTTGGTTTAAAAAAAAATAAAAATAAATATGATGATGATGATGATTCGGAAACTTTATGGTTACATCCATTTTTTTGGGATAGAAGAAAGTGTAAACTTCTTGCTAACATGTAGCAACTTTTTTTTTTGGATGACGGGAAAAAATTAAACCCCGATACAAGGTACAACCATTTTTGATGACGGAGAACAGTCGTTTAAACTCCGATACAAGTGCTGTGAGATGGACTAAGGATATAGAAACATGCAGTAGCAGGAGCTAGTATTTCAACAATTATGCTTTCGATATAGGATACATATACATGTTTATATATGAAATTCATATCACCAAAATAAATCTCTAAATCTACATGTCCTATCTTTCCATAATCCAATATTATAATTGATTTCTTAGTAGATAAATTACTACTTAAGATACCATTTTACACAAGTAGAGAAATCATCATTTGCTTTTCTTGACTCAAGTGATGTGGATATGCAATGCAATGCAAAGACTGAAAAAAACATGCATGAAACAAAAATGGAAAAAAGTAGAATGAACTTGACAAAAAAAACATAGCAACATGAACTTGAAAAATTAATGATGTTTTTATATGTTTTTTATATTTTTTTTCTTTATTTTTTTGTATTATTTTTTTTAGAATTTTTATAACATGGATACTCTTGTTTATGAATCAGCCTCATTGTTGTCATCTTCTTCAATGTCCTCATCCAAAATGTACTCTTCATTATCGCGTTTCTTGAATAGCTTTATCCTTTTACCTGCAATCAAAGTTTTTAGTGCAACACCATTTAATTCACAAAGAGCATATGTACCATTGTTGTTGACTTTTGATACAATGTATGGCCCAAACCACCATTGAGTGAGCTTTTTGCGTGCATCATATTGAGAGCCAAACGTACTATCATAAATGAGCACCCAATCTCCTACTTCAATTGGCTTAAGATGCAATTGATGAGTTTTATCAAAATAATGCTTGTTCTTCATTCTAGATTCTCTTAATTTTTCAACAGCATCATCAAGTCTTAATTTACCTTGTTCTAACTATTTAATACGCAAACTCAAAAAATCACCAGTAGACATGTTTTCAGACCAAGGCAAATTTGACCATGCAAAAATATGAGACTGAATTGGAAACAATGGTTTTTGACAGTACATGAGTTCAGCAGGCATATACCCAGTAGTACATGTGCATGTCATTCTATCTGCCCAAAGTGCAAAAGGTAAGAATCTAGGCCATTGTTTGATGTCACCGTTACATGCTTTAGATATGGCTTTCACAATAGGTGGATGCCCTCTCTCTATTTTACCATTGGCCTCTGGATTATATGCAATAGTGAGAGACAAACGAATACTATGATGTTCAAAGAACTCTTTGGCTTGTCTCACATTTAACTCTCCACGATCGGCAACTAATTTCTCTATGTACCCAAAGCGACTTATGACATCTTCAAGCAAGAATTTGCAAACATTGTAAGTGGTCTTAGATCGTAGTGCACGTCCCTCTACATGATTAGTTAAATCTTCTCTTGCAAGTACAATGTAACGCATTTTGTCAATATCTTTAGGCATAGTTACAAGATCTACTACCCACTTGTAGTGAATACAAGGTGGATAAGTAGGATGCAACGGATCTCTATGTTTGACTGATGAATGAAGTTGACAAGTAGAACATGTAGAAACATAGCTACTAATGTCAACATACATCCTAGGCCAATAATAGGTACCTCTAATTTTTTCATATGTTCCAAAAAATCCTTTATGACCTGCCCATAATGTCTCATGCATTTCCTTCATTACTTGCAACTGAAGACCTCGTTTTCCTAGGGCTCGTTGTGGATTCTTAACCTTACCCTTAGCATGTCTCCAAAGATAACCGTTACATAGGAAAAAAATTATAAGCTCGTTTCCTAATGTTACGGAATCTATTTGTAGTCCAGCTAGGTAATGGTTGTAGTGTACTCAGATACTTTCCTATGTCTCTCTGTTGGAAGCAGTCAGAGGCACAGTCAGAGGCACAGACGACATGGAAGCATGTAAAGACGGAGCAGGGAGCCAGACGGATCATTTTTTCAAACAATTATGTTTTTATTACCTCTTCAAACATCCAACAGTGATTTTCATCACTCTTGTAACATATGTAATATAGACAAAACCCCATTTTGTAATTCATAGCTCCATTTTGTGCAAGCCGAGGAGTCCTCGAGCTTGAGGAGCTTAGGTAGAATATGCGTATCAATTTTCGTTATTTTTAGACATCGTTTACCCTACCAAATAGCTTCTAGGACCTATTTTTTAACTAGGCAGGTCACTAGATGTGAAACCGGTCAAAACTAGTCTAGAAACTATAAAAAGAGCTAGAGAGCTCATTTTTGAGTTTAGCTTGTTGGAGTAGAGAAGAGCTTAGAGCTATTTTGAGCTTGTAATAGTGATCTTGAGCAATAGAACTAATTTCCCACCTTCCATTGTGTCTTGCTTGTCTCTTCATTGTGTGTGTGTATGTGTGTGTGCATCTTTGTGCTTCTCACCTTCACTCTCACATCATCTCACGTTCACGATCTTCATATCACTCCTACCTCTCCCACGGATTGACATTAAGGAGGTGAAGCTTCTTAACGTGGTTCTCACCATTGTGCTAGAGCAACACCAAATTTGGCGCCGTTGCCGGGGATCGAGTCTAGGACGAATGTGTGATGGTAAGAGTATAGCAAGAAGTGGCGTTGGAAGGTAAAAATTTCAGTTTTTGTTGTTGTTTTTACTTAGTTTTTAGTGTTTTTCACCTTCCCCATACTCCATCTTCATCATCGCATCATCATCTTCATCTCCAAAAAAATCAGAAAATTCACCATATCCACCCATTCACCTCATTTCCCCTCATTTGTGCATGCGAGAGAGCGAGAGAGAACTTTTGTGCTTGTGTGTGCTTGTGTTTTCTTGAGTTTTCTTGCAGGTACAGAGCTCCAGTGCATCAGGAAAGCTTGGAAAAGGTAAAAATTTACTCTTTGTCAAAGATCTGCCGAGTGTGGCGGACCATCGCGATGGTCTGCAACTTTCGGAATTTTTGGTAGGCGACCACACCACGAGGTAGGCGACCCTTGCGCTTGCACGAATCCACAGGTGCATCTCAAAAATCATCAGTTTGGTGGACCATCGCGATTGGCTCAGACCATCGCGATTGTGTCGCACCATCGCGATAGGCTCAAGCCATCGCGACGGCTCGGCCGGACCATCGCGACGGTTCGCTTTTTCGGACCATCGCGACGGTTCACTTGAGCCATCGCGACGGTCCACTTGGACCATCGCGATTGTTCAGCTGACCCCGGACCATCGCGATTGGCTTATGCCATCGCCACGACAGTGCCACGTGTCAAGATAGACCATCGCGACGGTTCGTTTTTCGGACCATCGCGACAGCCCAAAATCGGACCATCGCGATTGGCTCACGCCATCGCACTTGTGACCATCGCGACGGTTCACTTCGGACCATCACGATTGTCCACCTTTGACCGTTGACCGCGCCATCGCGATTGTCCGCCTGATCACGCCATCGCGACGGTTCACTTTTTCGGGCCATCGCGACGGTCCATTCCCACGCCATCGCGATCGTTCATTTCGGACCATCGCGACGGTTCGACCTCACGCCATCGCGATCGTTCATTTCGGACCATCGCGACGGTTCACTTTTTCGGGCCATCGCGATTGTCCAAATTCCACGCCATCGCGACGGTTCGCTCGGACCATCGCGACGGTCCCAGACCATCGCGATTGTGCACCCCCATCGCAAATTTTGGGCTCCAATTTTTGACCAAAGTTGAGGGTATTTTTGAGAAATTTTTGGACCATTAGACTCATAGGAGACCCCTTAGCTCATATCTGAAGGAGAACCTGATTGTCAGTTTTTACCCCCCAGGGCCTGAACGCGTATAACTTTCTCATCCGAAGTCCGTTTTTTGAGCTTAATAGCTCGTTAGAAAGCTCTCCACGAGTACTACGTGACCTCAACTGTTTTTTTTCTTAAAGGATACATTTATTTTTAGATAAACTATTTTGAGGTTCACCTAGTTTGGGACTAGGAAGCCAGGGGGCACACATTGAAAATTTGGGCAAAAAGGGAAGGGACTAAAAGGTGTATATACTCAAGTGCTTGATCATTCAATTGTGAATTGGTCTAATATGGAATTTTTCCAGGTCCAGCAAGGGCAATCAAAGGCAAGCAAGTAAGGCCGTGAAGACAGTAAAGCTTGGGAAGCGCGGCTTCTTGGGCAACAGGGCATCAGAGCAACAGAAAAGCTGACTCGAGGTTGGAAGATTACTCAACCCCCTCAGTCAATTCTTAGCTTAGGCTAAACGTTAGCATTGTGAATTCAAGACGATAGGAACACCTCAAGTTCAAGATACTTAATTCTTTCAAGTTTAAGACTACAAGTAAAGGTGTGTGTGACGCGAAAACCTAAAGGAAAGAACATAAGTCTGACGGAACGAGAACTCAAAATTATAACGGAAAGTCGAATTCCTGACGCATACATTAAGACAAGAATCCAAAGAAAATTAAAAAGAATCAAGAAAGTAATAACAAAGAACCATTGACGATCTAAGTGTGTAATTGAGCGTGCAAGGAAGAAAATTAATGAACCTTAGATCGGGCAAACATATAGGTAAGTCGGACCGAAGAAGCCTTAGATCATCAGAGGCTAGTGTAAGAACTACCGCTCGATCTTGGGCTCAACAATTGAATAGTAATTACCCCTACGAGAGCTCAGATACTAGCGAATCAGAAATGGCATTTAACGCAGACAGACCAGAAGGAGGGTCTCATGTAGCATACCTAGAAAAACCAGAAGGACCCTATAGAACGCAACTAGAGTTTCTCCGAACCAACCGATTAGGTGCTCGCATCTATGAGGATGGTTTGCAAAGGCAAGTGGTGCAACTGCACAACCCTGATCAACCCATTGGATTGGAAAGACCAGTGGTGAAATTTGAGAGGGACGCGTACATAGACAAAGAAGGAACCATGTACGTCCTAAGCACGCAGCCAAACGATACTAATGAGTTTGGCACAATCCAATTAGAGACGGAAGCGAAATTTCAAGGAAAAGAACCGTTAGAAGAACCTAGAACACCGAGAGGGAAATCCGTATTAACAAGAGTACTCATCCCAGAATGGATCCCTCAAGATAACAGGAGCACCGAGTTGTTTGTAAATAAAGAGACAGATGAAGCCTTTTGGAGGTACAGAAAGGAACACCCTGGTGAGATAGGCATCATTACAATCTATGAATTCAAGGACCCAGATACACCTGGAAAGGTTGTATACCTGGATGAGACTTCAGAAAGAGTCTTCGTGGTGCCTGAGCGCGCTAGAAACACATACACATGGAGAGGTGAATTGGTACTCCCTCCATCTAGAACGAACATAAATACAAGTCAACAAGGGGCAGGAACATCCTCAGCCCATGGAAATCAAAGAGAAGGAAATAACGAGAGACCGGAAGTAAGCTTCACTCACCCCATAAGGAGAGATAGAACAACCACGAACACTAATAGAGCGGAGAGACAAAGAGATCATGGAATACTAGGTGGTAGAGATGATTTCCCTCTACCTAGACCACGCGAACACGCAAGAGTATTGAGACCCACACAGTTAGTAAAATCAATGAAGAATTACTTTGATGGGACAGGAGATCCCTATGACCATGTCGCAGAATTCAAGCAAGTACTAAGAGCAGAACAAGTCGAGGACATGTTCACGCAATACAACGCATTTGGGCTAACGTTAAAGAATACCGCTTTAACTTGGTTCCAACCATTGCAACAAAGGCAATTTAGAGACATCCATCACTTTTTAGAGTCATTCATCACTGAATTCTCTAAAAGTGGGATTAGGCATGACACGTCTTCGTTGATTCATAGCTTTAAACAAACCCCTCAGGAAACAGTTAGACTGGCAGGACGTAGATTCAGACAATATGTTGAACGATGTCCAATGCAAGAGCTACCCTCACAAGCCAAACAAGTATCACTGTTCCTAGATGGCTTGTTGAGCACTAAACTACGCTCCTATGTGTACCTAAAAGAACCCAGAACGCTAGAGGAGTGTGTAAGAATATGTATAGACATCGAGGACAACCTAGGAGATGAATTAGAACTCTCAAAGGTCTATAAGGACTCAGATTGCTCTTCTCTAGCATCCACAAAATTGTCTAACTCGATAGAGGACCTAGCAAAAAAAGTGGCCCAGAAACTAGGAGTTTCTAGTAAACAGGTGCCCAAGCTACCAACAAACGTACGTTGTTACACTTGTGGTGGAAATCATTTGGCAAACGTGTGTCCCAATGCACCTCAACCTCAAGCCAACCCTAGTGGCCAATACTGTACAATTGAGAGGAGATATACAAATCATACGGCTCAGGAGTGCCCATACAACAAACAAACCGTGAGACAGAACTACCCGCAAACATACCAGCAGCCAGGTAGGTATCAAGGCCAACACAATGCTCAGCCTTATTACTATAGGCCTCCCCAGAACTACCCATACCAGGCTCAACAGAGACCTCAACCCGTCTTGGCTCAGCAGCCTCCCCCACCAGCAAATGTCATCTCAGTCAAATACGCTGCTGCAGAAGAGAACCTAAGTAGGGCGTTAGTGCCTTCTTCACCCTTGATCACCGAAAGTGACCCGAACTCAAACAGTTTTGACTCTACTCATGTAAATAGTCCACCCGCTTATTACACGGAGTCACCAGAACATGTGGAGACATATCATTATGATAGTCCACCAATGGAACCTAGTTGGGAGCCAGATTATACTAATGTGATGTACGCAAACCCAAACCCACGGCCCCAATTGAGACAACAGAGACCACAGGGTCCTAGAGGACCATGCTTTAGGTGCCAAGGAGATCACTTCATTAAAGATTGTCCACATCCCCCAATAGCAAGGCAATCACAGTACTATAACATACAAGGCTTTTGTGCCGATTGTGGCAAAGAGCACATAATCAAAGATTGTCCTAAGAACCCAATTAACACTTCAAATGTGACATCGATCAACGTGATAGGTATTGTAAATAACGCAGATGGATCCAACCCTACATACGTGCCTATCCAAGCTATAACCAGAGCCCAGGCGCTCTTACAAAACCAGCAGCTTAATCAAGAGAAAGTAGCAGGAAGTAGTGAAGTAGAAGAATCTAGCAGTAAAAAGACAAAATCTTGGAAAGATTCTAGAGAAAGGATAAAGAGAAAATGGAGTAAAAAGATAAGTGAGTTGGAAGGAAGTTTAAGGGAATCTAGAGCCAAAATACAAGAATTGACTTCACAAGAATTAAACCAAGAAATCCCAGCTCAAAAATCAGGATCAGTTTTAGCGGAACCCATACCAGAAGATCTAGACATGATGTTTCGTGCATATCAGGCTAGATTAAAAGAGGGACCTCAAGTAACGGAAATGAGTAAAAACTACCCTCGAGCTGATCTAGAAATTGAGAGAACTAAACTTTGCATGAAAATGGTAGAATTAGCACAAGCTTTGTTTGAAGCCTCTAGATATCTTAATTGGAATAACATGGCAAAACCAGAACTACACTTTCAAGGATTAATGGAGAGGCTAGAACACTTGATAGAAAGCAAAGAGAAAAAGGATCAGTCTAGGAACCCTATTATCCCAGAGACACAGGAAAGGAATGCACCATCCCTGTCTCAAGTACCCAATACAGAAAGTCAAGACAATTTGTCTTCCATACATAGGTACTCACATGAATTTTTGAGGGAGATCCAAGAAGAGAAATGGAGAAAAGAACAAGGAACTCATCCTCCTATTCAAGAAATAGATGACTTGCAGAAACAATTTCCCCAAGACATCCCCTCTATATATGATGATGTAGAGGTGGAGCAACTGAGTGAACCCACAGGATTTGAATCTAATTCTCTACAAGAATTACCTCAGTTCACAGGACCTTGGGAAGCAAAGTCTATTAGTATGAGAGCACCCACGATAATAGTGAGGAATGAAGAATCAGTGATCCCTAGGAACACGGAAGTGATCAAGAATACCAAAGTACAATGTAATCTCACTCTGGAGGAATTGTTAAAGGTAAAACCAGAATTGTGGAAGCACGTAGCAAATCAATTCCCTGAGCTTGCTACCACACCCTCTCAAATAGGACCACATAAGAAGGTACCAGAGATACCTGTGGAAAAGATTGGAGATGTAAGCGAAGGAGAGGAAGGTAACACATATCTTCCAATAACCCATCAGGGCTACACCACGAAAGCCATCCTAGATTCAGGAGCCGGAGTAGCCATCGCTACCACTGCTTTGTGGAAACGTTGGGGTAAGCCAGCACTCAGACCCACCAGGATGAAGCTGCAAATGGCTGATGGACACATAGAAAAACCATTAGGCTTACTAGAAGGCATATCTCTCACCACTTGTGGTGTAGAATTTGAGCATACATTCGCCATTTGTGACTTTGTGAAAAATCGTGCTTATGAGATGATATTGGGACGACCATTCATGCATCAGTTGCAAATTGTACAAGATTGGGGAACTAATTCTTTGTACTTGCAACATTTAGGAGTGACTACTAAAGTCAATCTTAAAGAATATTCACACAGAGATGTACCCCCAATACAATGGAATACCATCCATAAAACACCAGTAGAGACGGAATCCGTGCACTCATTAGAATCAGATCCTTCTTGGTTGCATGAGGATACCCATTTATGGATGTGTAAAGTAGCCAAACAAGAGGAAGAGCGATTAGAAGCAAGGACCTTAGGTGCAGAACAACATCCACGAGCCCTTCAGGATCCAGCCTACGCACCGGTAGTATTTCCAGACAAAGAGTTTGAACCCCATGGTTGGGCGGAAATCCTAGCAACCATGGATGTAGCCATCAATGAAGAACAATGGACACCCCACTGTGACGAGGATGGCTATGACATTTCAGTTTTCACGCTAGAGCCAATCATGGGCGATGCAATTTTAGAAGAGTGTGAACCAGACACTGATGCATTTGAGGATGCGAGCGATTTTGATTTAGAATCAATTATCATGGACCCACCCTTTGCATCAGAGGAAGAATATTTCTACGAAGTAGAGACTCACACTCAGAGACACAAGGAAATTACGAACGAGGTAAGGTTAGCCACAGAAGTGACTACTAAGAGTGAAGGCAAGAAAAGGAAGAAGAAAGAAACCATGACAGAAAACGAAGAATCTTTGTTTGAAGTACCCGAGAACTTCAAGAAATATGAAATCGAAGATAGAAGAATCATGGTACGAATGCCCAATAGAAAGGCGAATGACGGACAAGTATATGATAACCGAGAGAAAACCAAAAAAGTAATAGTTGCCATAGAAGGAGAAGAAGAAAAATGCACATACATAGGGCATGATTTGACGACTGAAGAAGAAGAAGAGTTAGTTGCCCTATTGCGCGAATATAGAGATGTTTTTGCTTGGAGTTATAAAGATTTGAAAGGAGTGGATCCAGATATATATTCTCATAGAATCCCTATGACTCCAGATGCAAAACCGACAAAACAGAAACCTTACACGTACAATGATAACTACGCTGCGAAGATTAAAGAGGAGATAGATCGCTTGATAGAAGCAGGATTCATTTACGAAATTGAGCATACCGAATGGGTATCCCCCATTGTGGTTGTGCCCAAGAAGAATGGAAAATTGCGTGTGTGTATTAACCTTAAAAAAGTTAATGCCGCTACGATTAGAGATAGTTATCCTCTTCCTATCACGGAACATCTATTGGAAAGAGTTGCGGGCAAGGAAGTTTACAGCTTTCTTGATGGATTTTCAGGCTATAACCAAGTAGCCATTGCTCCAGAAGACCAACACAAGACGGCTTTTGCCACTGAATGGGGCATATTTGCATTTCGTGTGATGCCATTTGGCTTAACAAATGCACCCGCTACTTTCCAGTGACTCATGTGTCATGTTTTCAAGGAATTCTTACGCAAGAGCTTGGAAGTTTACGTCGATGACTTATGTGCTCATTCAAATGTAAGACAGACACATATCCCAGAGTTAAGACAAATATTTGACAAATGTCGAGAGTATCAGGTTTGTTTGAACCCAGAAAAATGCGTTTTCATGGTCAGACAAGGCAAAATTCTAGGACACATTGTGTCAAAAAATGGAATCTCCACGGATGAGGAAAAGGTGAAGGTAATTGCAGAATTACCTAGACCAACTAATGTGAAAGAGGTACAGGCATTTATGGGCCATTGTGGTTATTATAGGAGATTCATACACATGTATGCAATCATAGCCAAGCCTCTGTACTCTCTTTTGACCAATTTTGAGTGGACAGATGAATGTGAAAATTCATTCAATGAACTTAAACGACGCTTGTGCTCAGCACCTATATTGACTACCCTAGATTGGAGTAAGCCATTCCATGTACATGTGGATGCATCCAATTATGCCATAGGATGTGTGTTAGCACGACCCACGAATGAAGGTAACATAGATCTCCCCATAGCTTACGCGAGCAGACAATTGAACGCAGCAGAAAGAAATTACACCACGACGGAACGAGAAGGATTAGGGATGATCTACGCTGTAAAGAAGTTTAGGCACTACTTGTTGGCCAACAAATTCAAGTTCTTTACAGATCATCAAGCCCTATTGTACTTAGTCAACAAACCATGTAACACAGGACGATTGATACGTTGGTTTCTATTACTCATGGAGTATGATTTTGAAGTAGTAGTCAGGAAAGGAAAGACGCATCTTAGAGCCGACCACCTTTCAAGATTAACCTCAGGAGAAGCTCCTCAAGGAGTAGCGGATGAATTACCAGATGCATACTTATTTAACCTTGAGATAGCACCAGAATGGGCTAAGCCTATAGTCCCTATTCTGACATACGGACCCAAGAATCCTAGGATAAAGATCAAAGAAGGAGAGATTACCAAGTCTCAGAAATATCAAATAATGGCAGGAAGCATATATAAACAGGATAATCAAAAGATTCTTGCTTGTTGTGTAGATGAATCAGAGCATACGAATTGGTTGCAATTAGCACACATAGGTGCACTAAAGCAACATCATTCAAAACATCGAACATTACAGACTCTGCATAGATTAGGAGTATATTGGCCTACGATGGAAGCAGATGTCTACAGGTTGTGTAAGGAATGCAATGTTTGCTGTGAAAGACCACCAGTAGAGCATGCGACATTATATCATGTGTCTCTCACACCAGACTGGAGTGAACCTTTAGTGACATACTTGAGGACGAACACATTCCCTCAAGGCATGACCTTAGCTCGACAACGCAGTCTAGAGCAGGAAGCTCAAGAGTATTCACTCATTGGCGATAATTTATACAAAAGAGGACGAGATGGATATTTAAGACAATGTGTTCATGAAAGCGATTATCTGAGCATACTAGAGACTGCACACCAAGGTGTTGCAGGAGGTCATTTTGGACCAGATAGGATAATCAAAGCCATTCTCTTTGCAGGATTATGGTGGCCCACTCTTCACATGGATGCTCATACCTATGTAAAGAGATGTAATGTGTGCCAAAGAACTCAGTTTCCTACTCGCAGAGATGAAATGCCATTGAAACCCATGATGGGCGGACGTGCATTTTCAAAGTGGGGTATAGACTTTGTAGGACCCATTAACCCCCCTGCAAAAGGTACACATGCGGAATACATTATTGTTGCCACAGATTATCTAACCAAATGGGTAGAGGCAAAAGCCACAAAAAAAAATGATGCTCACACGACTGCAAAATTCTTATTTGAAAATGTCTTTACAAGATATGGATTGCCTATAGAGTTAGTGAGCGATTGAGGCACTCACTTTCTAAACCAAGTCATTGAATATTTGTTACAGGATTTTATGGTGATTCACAAGAAATCTGCACCATACCATCCTCAGGCCAATGGTCAGGCTGAAAGCACTAACAAGATACTCTGTAACGTACTGACGAAACTCGTGAACAACAAACGTTCAGATTGGGACAAACAGTTACACCACGCTGTTTGGGCATATCGAGTGGCCTACAAGACCGTACTCAATGCAACTCCCTTTCAGATGGTTTTTGGTCAGAATGCTGTGCTTCCTTTGGACTTCTTGATACCGACCCTTAAGGTTGCACAAGAACATCAGTGGACCGGCCATGAATTATCAGCGAGAATAATGGACTTGGAACGATTAGGAGAAACCAGGCTGAAAGCAGCAGCAGGAATATACGCAACGAAGAAGCGACAGAAAGCATATTTTGATGCACATGTGAAAGATAAAGGCCTAAAAGAAGGAGATTTAGTTCTAGTGTATACGCTGAAACAGCACGCACGGAAGTTAGAAAAGCGAGGTTATGGACCTATGATCATTAACAGACTTTCGACAAGTGGAGCAGTACAGTTAGCCACCTTAGAAGGAGATATAATGGCTAATTACATTAGTGGCTGTAGAGTCAGGCTATATCAGGAACCTCTTACTGAGGATATGCTTAGACGACTCACATTGGCAAAGAAGCGTAAGGAGGAAGAAAACAGAATACGAGCTGAAGCTCAGGCAGAAGCCATAGAACGCATTAAGCGCATGAAGCTAAGAAGACAAGGACTAGGGAGAGAACATTATAACCATCTGGAAACATCACCCAGATATCCCATGGCCATGTGTCAAGTAAAGTCAACCACTCATCCTAGCATAGTGGACAGGAGACCATTCATTACGGTTAGGCTAGAGCACGGCAACCCTTGCCAAGAACTCAGGGCTTTAATTGACTCAGGTGCTGCGACTAGTGTGATTAGATGGTCCCACTATAAGGATTCAGGAATAGAAATGCGGCCAATTGAGGCATACCTCATAGGCTTAGGAGGCATGGAAACCCCGTGCATGGGTGAGGTGGACCTTCCTATCCTCATAAAGGATGTGACCATGACAGCGAAGCTACTAGTGTGCCATGATGACGACCTGATAGAACCCCTAATCCTTGGCCAAGATTGGCTATACGATCACTCAGTGGACCTAAATCTTAGACAAGGCTCCTTACAGATTGGAACCTTAGAACAGAAGCGAGTGATACCGCTTGACTTCCCTAACGGCATTCCGACTGAGGTTTGTAACCCTAGACCCTATGAAATACATGCGACGGAAGACCGGAAGATCTTTAATCAGACCAGTCACGTTACGTCTACACCAACCCACTCGGGCTTGGCTATGGACAGTTGTCAATCAGAAGGACGACAGGAGATCTTCCCTGGGACTTCCTGCAAACTAGAAGAGGCAGTTACCCAACCGCAAGGGCAGATGGACACAATCAGCGGTCAGGTGGGTTGCATCAGCGGCCAAATGAGCACGACACCCTGCGGTGCTCATCCTTCCAAACTTGTTGCGGACTGGCCTAGATTAAAGTTAAAGAATGCATCACTTCCTAATGGGCAGGTCACGCAAGTGTGGGATCTCCCTTCTTTTCCAAAGCAGCACGTCCATCCGACCTCTCTACCTCAACCACGACATAGTCAACCACGACGAAGGAACCCAGACCGACTGCAGTATCAGAAGACACAACAAGGAAAGCAGTCTAGGCCACCCAAAGGAAGCGGCACCAGACAAATATGGGTGCCAAAAGGACAAAAAGCACCGGAGAACTCCAACCAAGCAGAGATCGACAAGAAAAAGGCAGGGCAGAAACAGAATCAGTATCCACCATCCCCTCGACCTCCTTCTACAGGTCCGAGCATTCGACAAATTTGGATCGCCAAGAAATACCTTACCCATAGACCCACACCCACGCAGATTTGGGTACCCAAACCATGTATCATAGCTCAACCCTTAAGCCTTGTAACATATACCCCTCACAAATCTTTCCATCCCTCAACACCACCACACCCGATACTACCTTTGACCCCTCAGCAGAAACCCACCACCCACTCAAAGACTCTTAGGAAATGGATACCGAAGAATGTCCAACCGTCTTCCCCTAACCCTTTGTTTAACTACCCCCCGACTAACATACAACCTTGTACTAAATCACTAACCTTTAAACCTTGTAAAAATTCACCCACCATCATCACACATCACTCATAATCTCATCTCATCAAGAAATGTATGCATGATCTGAAACGTGTAGGTGTCTAAGAGACCTGCACTAGTGCTGCAAGAAGCATTGCATCCATCACATCACAGCACTTGGCTACACGGGTTACGCATCAGTTATGGAAAGGGATTGCGGTCTCGCTTTAATGGGATCATAATTAATTTCCATGCTAATGTGTTAATCTTTTGTAGCAGATCTTTCTCATTAACACACCAGTCATCATGCAAACCGACGAAGGACCATCAGGAGCAGGCCCCAGTGTAGCGGCAGTGCCCCTCAACGTGTTACGAGCAGAATCCCACCCGACTGCTCCACCGCCAGAATTCCAAGGATTTCCAGGGCCCATGCCGATCGACAACCCACCTATGGGCTACACAGAAAAGATACACCGTAACTCTCACTGGTTTCAGGGACTTGCAGGACCCTTAGCGGACGCGGATTTCATATTTGAATCTAATTTGACATTTGATGACCGCACTTGGGGAAAATACCAATTCTTCTCCAGAGAGTTCGAAGCCCTACAGAACACCCAGGATTTAACTCACGTTTGGGCCAGAGCAGGCTTCACGGAGTATTTCAGTGATCCTCTGCCCAAACAGGTGTTATTATTTAATCACTACTTTGCTGGCCTCAGAGAATAAGGATATCCCAGGAACTTTTATTTTGCCCTCTTTAGTGGATGATCCACCTTACAAAAGGTTTTACCTCTCAAAGGATTTAATCATAGCTGCCATCAAAATTCATGGCACCCACACGCCCACAGATCGAGAAAGATTAATTCCAGACCCTATGAAACGTGGGGATGTCACTAAGTGGGAGGAGATCTCAGCAATTACACCTGAGCTGTCAAAGCCGCTACGGATATGCATGCAACACTTTGCATTCCCCGCTCAGGACAGATTTACCATGCCCCATAAAAGAATATGGTTTGGATTGTACTTAGCGTGCACGGGACCTCAGACCGTTGATCTGGCGAGCTGGATCATTGATCAAATGTATTTGGCACAACACAGATGGGAACGAAAGAAAGTGCTTAATGGATGTTGTGCGCTCACAAGAATTGTTTATATGTGCTTAGCCTATGATTTGCCAATTGAACGCGCATTAACTGGAGAAGAGCTGAAAGCATTCAAAGGAACGACGAAGAAAGCCAGGAAGCCCAGTAGAACACGGGCAGGTAAGCGCATGAGAGGCACTATTCCTTGCCTTCAAGTGCCGGAGTCACCATCACCACAACCCTCTCCAGAGCAATCACCGACAGAAGCCGCTCCCACAGTGCAACCTATTCGCATAAGGTTGTCTAGACCAGTGGTCACGGAGGGCACTACTAGTACAGTTGCACCTCAGGCAGCTACAACCACAGAACCCACCACCACGACAGCAGAAGCTCCCACCACTATTGGTGCGGAAGCCTTTTCTTTCCCAATACCACACATGGAGGCAGAACCAATAAACACAACATTCGATTTTGAAATGCCTGATGCATTCTCAAATGAATTCCAGTTTTCAGAGGCACAGATGTTCTCCCAAGAATATGAACGCCCCAGTTACCCTACCACACCGCGGGATCTGCCATAGGGACAAGTTGTGTCGAGCTCTGATGATGAACGAACAGCCACCGACGATGACGAAGGTGATGACGAAGCCAGCCAGGGCACGCATGATTCCCAAGAACAAGGACAGACAGACGGCCAAGGCCAACAAACCGATGCACACGGTGACACCAGCACGCACGAAGAGGAGACTTTCGAAGCAGCAGCTTACACGCTGGCAATCAAGAAATTATATCGTACGATGGAGAAAGTCTGGGCACGGAAGAAATTGACTGAAGAAGAGAGCCAGGCCCTAATCGAACAAGAACTAGTCTCCGGAGGATTTGAAGAAGTCTACATCAGAGGGTTCAGAGAACTGGTCCAATCCATCGGCCCGGTCGAAGCACTGAGATATTTACAAAGGAAGCCACTCCCCCAATATGACCCTCGCAGAGTTCGCCTGCTATCGAAGCCCGGTGAATATATTCGAGTTCCGGTAGGTGCTCAATCATCCCACCAGGCGCAAGATGCACGCCTACGGCCGGAAAGATCCTTCACCGAAGAAGCCATCCTAGTCGACTCCCCGCCACGTACCACCGTTGTACATACTACCACTATCCTTGAAATAACATCCACACCTTCTACTCCTCTCTCACCTCATGTTTCACCAACCCATCCTGTATCCCCAGCACACCCACTTGCTCCTCCCATATCCACACCAGTCCATGGCAACATAGCCACAGCCTTTACACCGCCCATTCATGCCACCATGCCCGTACCCACCCCACCTCGTCTACATGTTAACCCCTTCACCCCTTCATCCTTCCCATCCTTTCCCCCACCTTTAAGACACCCTTTCACCTTTCTAACCCCACTAACCTTCTCACCAGTTTCACCTCCCCAACCCACTATAACCCCTATTTCCCCTTTTCACCAAGCTGCTCCAGCCATCCCCCCTGTAAATTACTCTACATTTGTAAGTCCCGTCTTCACACCTACACAACCACCCACATACACACCGCTTTTCACAGTCACCGCACTTGACACGTCCAATGACATGGACATCTCACCACCCACCGCACCAGCACCCACTCCACTCACAACACCATCATATTTAGGTACGTCACAATTTTCCACGATCACCACTGCATCCACCTTCCCAACCCCATTCCCCATCCCCGCTGTATCTACTTCCACTGCATCCTCACTTAGCACTTCATTACTATTATCGACCACCATAGACACTGCACTTCAACAAATGTTCACATGCATGACACAAGTACGAGATGAGTTTGCATCTCTTGGCAACAACTATCAACAGCTGCAGAGGACGACAAATGAATTACAGTCGCAGCTTAATTCATTATCGATCGAGAATGCCTCGTTAAATACGCGACACCAAGAACTAAGAGAGGCATATCATAAGCTAGAGCTAGAAAGTGAAGAGAAGACAAAAGAAGCCACTGCTGATTTGGACAACCTGCTTCGAGCCCAAACAATTAGGAACGCAACGCTGACCAGGAACATGGGCTTACTCAGGAGGCACCTAGCCGCAGCCCAGGAGGAGAACGTGAGACTCCAAGCGCAGAATAGAGAAAATTTGGAAGCGGCATTGGACCATCCTGAACAACCATTAAGTCCGAGCAGATTCAAGGCAATCCCATCTGAATCGATGCGGATGTTGCTAGATGACCACGTTCGACTGCTAGAGGACTACGATCGAATGAACGAAGAGCATCAGAAGCTAAAAGAAGATCACAAGTTACTACAACTCAGAGAACCGGCACCACAACAACTACCAGTGGCAGCAGAAGTACCAGAACCTGTGGACCCCTCTCCTGAACTCATAGAGGAACTCAACGCACTACGGGCCCAGGTAACCACTCTCCAATCACGCATAGATGTATACGAGGCACCACCACGGCCTGATTCCCCACCGGAGATCCCAGCTGACGACGAGAACATAACCATTCCGGTGGAGGAAACGTTTGAAGAAGCATACGAGCCCATACCCATCCCAGGCGGACAAGTCACGGCTGAAGGCCAGATGACCTATGAACTTCCTACCCCCGCGTGGATGAAAACGATCGAAGAACTGGGAACGACACATTCGGCCAGAGTAGAGGCACAGTTACATGCCATGGCCATGATTGAAGAGAGAATCTTACAATCCCCCTTCTTTGCTCATTTGGCCCCCCGACGCTATATATCTGGGCATGAGCTGCAGTATAAACCGTACTTCATGTTAATGGCTGAATATCAGCTAGCTATAGAGAAAGAAACCGGCATGAAACCCACGCATGCTACACAATTCGAGCCGGCGGACTTGCCACCAAATGCGCAAAGAGGAGAGATCCATCAACCTGATTGGCGCAAAGACCTACTCCAGAAGTACCCAGAAATGATGAGCACATGGGTGAAAGCGCCTCTACATTTAAAGTATAATCCTTGCTGGGGACCAGTACCTCGACGCCGCTCCTGGACTGCATTCGCTATCAAAGTACAAAACAATAGGCAGTGTCAGGATTGGCTGAATTACCCCTACTTCAAGCCACCTACCGAGTTGCCCACTGTTGGCTATATGATGGCCACAATCCGTCACTGGCTCCCTCGCCTGAAGCATATGGATGATATCGCAGCGCATATGACTGTCAAAATTTTTGACATGATGCAAATGATATTTAAAGTCTTCCGACGCGTCAAAGCACCGCATGTAAACACCCTGGGATTTGAGCATGGTAACTTTGATCTAGTATATGACATGAGCACAACGCCATCGCTCCGGGTGTGTTATGCCTGGCACTGTAGGATAAAATACCTCCCGGCATGCTACAAACAAACCTTTGAAGAGATGTTCACCACCGGGTTTTGGGAATACCATTCCGAGGTATTCATCAGCAGGCCCACACATTTATTGCAACTTTTTGCCTGTGAGCGAATGGTTTATTCCACGCATTATCAACTCCCGCCACCCGACGAACCGCAACCGATCGACTGGGAGAAGCTTGAGGCCGATCTGGCCCGAGGCATTCGAGTATCTGAGCACACCCTCGCTCACGACCTCCTACAAAACTACATCCGACAGACCGCACAACAAGGTTCTGTCGAGGACGACAGAAGCGAGAGGGAGGGGGGTGTTGGAAGCAGTCAGAGGCACAGTCAGAGGCACAGACGACATGGAAGCATGTAAAGACGGAGCAGGGAGCCAGACGGATCATTTTTTCAAACAATTATGTTTTTATTACCTCTTCAAACATCCAACAATGATTTTCATCACTCTTGTAACATATGTAATATAGACAAAACCCCATTTTGTAATTCATAGCTCCATTTTGTGCAAGCCGAGGAGTCCTCGAGCTTGAGGAGCTTAGGTAGAATATGCGTACCAATTTTCGTTATTTTTAGACATCGTTTACCCTACCAAATAGCTTCTAGGACCTATTTTTTAACTAGGCAGGTCACTAGATGTGAAACCGGTCAAAACTAGTCTAGAAACTATAAAAAGAGCTAGAGAGCTCATTTTTGAGTTTAGCTTGTTGGAGTAGAGAAGAGCTTAGAGCTATTTTGAGCTTGTAATAGTGATCTTGAGCAATAGAACTAATTTCCCACCTTCCATTGTGTCTTGCTTGTCTCTTCATTGTGTGTGTGTATGTGTGTGTGCATCTTTGTGCTTCTCACCTTCACTCTCACATCATCTCACGTTCACGATCTTCATATCACTCCTACCTCTCCCACGGATTGACATTAAGGAGGTGAAGCTTCTTAACGTGGTTCTCACCATTGTGCTAGAGCAACACTCTCCATTCATTTTCATACTGAGACTCATGAAATTTTTCATACTTGTATATATGTGGAACATAGTCAATTAAGTTCACATTCTTTATTAGATCACTTTCAAGATCATCAAATTTAGCTCTCGATAACATATCAGCAACTGAATTTGACTTACCTGAAATATGAACTAACTCAGGATTTATGAACTTAATATATGAGATCCATCTAAGCATGGCTATATCAGGAGATGAACAATTGGCTATCATTCCAATGAGAGGCAAACAATCAGTCTCCACTTTGACATTTGCACCAATGAAATATTCTTTGTCTGTTTCAAAGCTGTTACCATGCTCCATAGTTCTCGTTTGATCTGTGGATATTTTCGTTGTGTTTCATGTAAAATTTTGGCACCAAACCTAATTGCATATCTATTCCCTTCACTATCATCTTGACTTATGACCCAACCTATACCAATAGGACTAGTATCAATAGTCAATATAATAGTTTTGTTAGCAGAATAGTCTACACGCTTAAGGATGGGAGCTTCAAGCAATAATTTCTTCAATTTACGCATAGCTTGAGTGTGTTTGTGAGTCCAAATAAATTTTCGTTTCTTTCAACAAGTCATAGAGACAATCAGCAACATGAGCAAAGTGTGGGATCCAAATAACATAAAAGATGCAAGCACCAAGAAATCTACGTACCTCACTCACGTTGTTACATGTTTCAAAAATCTTGCTAATGGCATCAACTTTTTGTGGGTATGGCTTTCGATCATAATGGCCACATAAATGTCCAACAATAAGAACCTCGTTGACACCAAAAACAGATTTCTCTATGGAAAATGTGAGACCTACCTCTTCAAATCGTTGAAATATTCTTTCACAATCAGAGATATGGTCAAGAACAAATTTATGACATCCAGATGAGTCTAAAGAAATGTCCTTTACACGTTCCTCACTCCCTTTAATTGGAATATCATCAATGAATGGCATAGTTATATGAGGGATAAAATCATGTAAGACCATATTCATAGCACTCATCATATGAGCCACAAAATTAGTCGCTCCTTGAGGTAAAGTACACATTCGCACTAAACCTAAAGGAGTTTTCATTGTGGTTATGTCACGACTGTCAATTGCTAACTGGAATTGGTGATATCCAGAATATAAATCCCATTGAATAGATAGAATGTCCTGAAAATGATTCAGCAAACTCATCTACAATGGGTCCTGTTCCTACATTCCTTATGGTGACTTATATTGACGGGTTGGAGATCTTGAATAAAACATAGTTTCCCATTCTTTTTAGGCACAATGAACCATTGATTTGAGTAAGGTGCAAAAGATGGCTCTAAAATTCTCATGTTTATCTTCTCTTTAAGTAGTTTCATTAGTTCAGGTAAGTGAGCCTTTGGAACTGGTATAGGGTGAAGATTCCATGGAATATGTGGAATAGTAAAGATTATCATGGGTGCAACTAGCTTAGGATCTACACAACCAATCTCATGAGGATACATAGTAAAGGCTTTTCCATGGCTCTGAATAACTCTCTCAAATTTATCTCTCTCTGCTGGCAAAAAGTCATCATCTCTACCAATTTTCACCTGTTTGATTGTCTCATCCATGAATGTATGTCCTATGTTTTTCTTATCCCGAAGAATTGGATCATTTTTCACATCAATAATTTTTTCATTACTTCCTTGAGGTAATGGTTGAGCTATGGGTTTGATTTTTTTGTCTACAGTTTTGTACTTTGTTTCAACTAAGGCATCATGTGTTTGGTTAAATTTTGAGCACTTGTCAACATTGAGAGCATATTCTTGGATTAGAGCATACTCATCAAGGGAAGAAAGAAGAATAATATGGGAATTAGAATTTTGTTGAAGACATAACTCTAACTCCTCAAGAGTAGAGAAACAATGAGATGTTTCAATCACATGCTCAATGTTCTCATCATGTTCCATGATTTTGTTGTTTTTATAAATTTTTTTGGGTTTTTTGGATAAAAGACTTGGACAATTGACTCTTATGAAGAAAATCTAATCTAGAATGTGGAAAAGAAAGTGACAAACTATTGTAATGTTGGTTGGATGCGAGATGTCAAACCAATATCCACTGTTGTCCCGCTCAACAATGGATTCTATCCGAAATTTTGATCATATGTAGCTCCAAACATGAATCAAGGTGCACAATCACTACAAGCATGCTCATGACCCTGAGTAACAATAGATATAACTCTATGTACATTACACAAATGCTATCCTACCCATGACACCCTATAAAATATTGTGTTCTAGTATTCTCTAGTTCTTGTCTATCTTAGGGTCTCATCTTGTTTGGGTGCATCTACCTGTCTCGACATTTTGCATTAACCCTCCCTTCTATATGTTTTTGTGCTCCCTTGGCACCTCTTTTCCTCTCCCTTCACTCCTATATTTTAATCTCCCCCTCTTGTCTGCAAAGGGAACCTTATATACTAGGTGTTCTCCCACTGCTCCTAGTGTTCTCTGATCTATTCTGCTTCACCTTACTATATCATGATAGCTCCACCTTCTCAATTTGTCCATTTTCTCAAGGGAATTATACCAAGATCTTGGATTTGCACCCCAAAAAGGGTATTATAGATGGTGAGCTTATGCAGGTGGTGTAAGTTTTGGCTAGAATTAATGTTTCATACATTAATACTAATATGTGATCAAAATATTAACGGGTGTGTAACAATTATTTGGGTAGACATCAAATGGATTGGCTGGTACTTTGCTTTTGAAAGCCATGGGCCCAATCCTTTGAGGTAGATATCATCATTTTCTTAAATCATCTAGTCACTAAATAGTTGGGGATGACAAAAATCCAGAATAAGTCTAAATGTGTGTGAAAAAGACCTTCCTTTGGTAATTCCATACCAAGAACATCCACCAGATGTACAATGCCCACTTCCAAAGTTCGCTCCACCCTAGAGCAAAAAAAATAAAATTACAAATAAAAAAACATGGGTAAAGAGAAATTCTAATCAAGATGTGAGGACTGCAAGAAGGAGATCGACAAGTTTTGTCCGGGTTTTTATCTTTTAATCCAAAATTGAAATATGAACATTAGTGTTTTCCCCATTTTAAGTGTGGTATACTTTGAGCTTGTATACATTTACTAGAGGCAAGGACTCATCTTTTAGTGCAGCTATGCAAGCTGCTACCTTCTCATATCCCCATCTAAGTAAAGTTGGGAAGTTCTTCCCCATGCCTACAAGTCTTTGAAGACTTATAAGTTCCTTCTGTTTTTCATTTGTCACCACGTGCTGCTTCCATCTTCCTCCTTTTTGCTCCGGAGGACCATGTGCCCTTGTCTATAGATTCCCATCCTGTATCGTGTCCCAACTCCATTAAGCTCTAGAACTTCACCTTTCCTCCAATTAATCGTTTGTTCATTCCATTGTGTTGCCAATATTTTTTGTCTGGGCCTTGGCTATGCCTTGTAGGGATCTTCTCTAACTAGAATTGTTGCATCCATCCTCCCTTCTGCACCCTCATCTTGTGCTCTAGTCTCATCAGGCTCTTCCCTTGGGACTGCCATATCTGTACCATTTTGCTACATCTTATTGTGCTTAACTTGTTGATCTCTTTTTGAAGGACTTTGCTGAATGCAATAATATAGCAACGATAGATTCCCCTACAACCTCGTTATCCCGTATGAGATCTCCCAACTAGGCTACATTTTTGGGCTGGCTAATTCTTGGACCATCTACCTCCGTGCTCGAGGTGACAACCTCCTTAGTTTCAATATCTAGACCATTTTCTATTTGTAGTTGCTTCATTTTTTCTTGATCGTATATCCACATGTAATTATGTCCCCAATTGTGGATGACTTTTGTGTGTCTAAGCCAAGGTCATCCCAAAAGTAATGGAAAACCTCCTATTACAAGTGGGAGTCTAAATATGAGAAAATCTAGGATAAATTTATATCCTTCTATTGTTAACGCAATTCTTTCCACTATTCCGATCCACTTCATCCTACTTTTTTCTACAATTGTTATGATAAATTGCTTTTCCTTAGTTGGTTGGAGTCCTAAAATTTTTATCATTGATTCTGCATCGAGTTGACCCTAGACTGACCATTTATGATAACTCTTGGAATATCTTGTCCAACTATATCAAATGAAATCCATGTGCTATTATGATTGGTCAATGGGGCATGTGCTATAAAACAATTACTTAGGTTAGGCTCTATAGAGACCGGTGCTTCTAGCAAAGCAACAATGCTTATCATCTCACTTCGGAATCTTGCATCCATACATAGTAGTTCGTACAAGTTGATTTGTTAATATCTATTTCATAGGATTTGGTTTACTCATAGAGTTTTTGTTTGGGTGCTTCTTGTGAGTTTCGACATCTTGCATCTGAGCTCCTGTCGGGCTGTTTGATATGCATCGTCTATCATTCTTTCCCTCCTTGGCTTCTTTTCCTTACTCTTAGATGCTCCCCTCGCTTGGATTAATATTAGAGTGTCTCATCTTTGCACTTCGCTTCCCATGTTCCTCATCGGCTCCTCTTCTTCCACTGTTGGGATTCTTCCTTCCTTGGTTGTCATGTCCTCTATCTTGGGAGTTTTTGTTCTTCCAAGTTAGCACTCATTAATCATTGCCTGCATGATTATCTTCCTCTTTGACACCATCGATAGCTCCTGTAATCTCACCAGAATCATCAAGTATCCTATCGCTTGGTTGTTCCCCTTCTCCATTGTGCCTCTTGCACCCTCATCTTTGATCATGCCAAGTACTTTTTGCTTCTACCCAACATATACCTCTATGTATCTTACGCGAATGCTATCTTGCCAATTGTGTTCCAGTATTATCTAGTTCTTGTCTATGTTAAGATCTCATCTTGTATGGGTGTGTCTACCTATCTCATAATTTTGCATTAACCTTCCCTTCTATCTGTTTTCGTGCTCCCTTGGAGCCTCTTTTCCTCTCCCTTCAACCCTTCTATATATTAATTTTCCCCTCTTGTCTACACAAGGTACCTTATATATTGGGTGTTGTCCCCTTTCTCGTGGAGTTCCCCGATCTATTTTGCTTCACCTTATTGTATCATGATAGCTCTTCCCACCTGATTTGTCCATTCCCAAGAGGAAAGCGTATCGAGATCTTGGATTTGCACCCCAAAAAGGTGTTTCAGATGTTGATCTTATGCTCGCAACATAAATGTCAGCTAAAGTTAATGTCTCATACATTAATACTTGTACATGATTGAAATATTCATAGACACTTAATAATATTTGGGTAGACACTAAATGGACGGGATGGTACTTTGCTTCCAGAACCCATGGCCCAATCCTCCAAAGGAGATGCCAGCACTTGCTTCAGATCCTTTGGCCACTGAATAGTCGAGAGTGACATAACTCCGAAATTAGTCCAAATGTGTCCAAAAAAGACCTTCCTTTGATAATTCCATACCATGAACATCCATCATATGTACAATAACTTTGGTTGGAGCCTTATTGGTTGCTTGAGCTTGAGTTTGACCTTCTTCTCCCACTTCCTTGGGGGTTTTGTCCACCTCTTTTGCCTTTGCCTCTACCTGCATAGAAAACTTTGGCTTGGCTGCCCTTTGATTGTGAACCTCCTTGGTTCACCTCCTTAGTCACCATCAATGTGACTAATTGATCGAATTCTAGTAGGGAATCCCTCACTTACACTAATGTGTTGAATGCTTTCCACCTTTCATCCTCTCTCAAGCCATTGAGAGTGTGCATGACAAGGTCATCACCTTCGATTGGGCTCTCAATTGATCCTAGGGCATCTCCGAGCTCCTTAACCTTCAAAATGTACTCATTTATGTTAGTGCTTAGTGCATTCCTAAGATTATTTTTCTGATTCTTGAGTTGAATCTTCCTTGCCTTGGTTGATGAAGATTACAATCTCTCCAAGGTCTCCGAAACCTTCTTGGATGTGTCCAAGTCTTGTATATGCCCTATCATGCTATTACTTATGTGTTGGGATAGAATAAATACGACTCTCCTATCCCTTTCTATCCATTTTTTAAGTGCCTTGACCTATCCTTGAAGTGGTGGATCATGTACATGAGACAGTGGCTCTGTGCCACTCACTAATCCCCACAATCCTTTGCCCATAAGGTAGTTGCTAACTCTAAATTTCCATGGTTAATAAGTGAATTTCTTTAAATAATCTATTTGTGCATTATATTAATCCATAGTGAGCTCTAAGATACTCCTATAGCTTCTCCTCAAGTATTTGTATGCTTTAGTAGGTGTGGATGTTATCTTTTCATAGCTTCTCCCTACCTCACTTGATGTAGCCCCTTTTGGTGTCTTCTTGCTTTGATAAGTCCTCCTTGTGCTTCCACAAGTCACCTTCATCCCTCAAAGTCTTCAATAGGCTGATGTATCCAAGCCTCCAAAATGCTCTAATACCACTAAAGGGGTATGATTCTAATACCCCAATGCAACAATGGAAGATGGATGCCCTCTACTAGGCCCACAAGCATTGATATATGATTACTCTTCTAAACTTTTCTCTGCACCTATACAAAGACTTAAAATAAAACTTTGGAGACTAAGATTAGAATTTAATAGATATCCAAAAACCTTGAATAATTCAAAATGGATGTTCCAGCTTGGAGAACCATCCACTACAAGGTAGGCTATCTATTTGCAACACTCTCTGCTTATGTGCAAAGATATAGCTTTAGAAACTTGATAATTTCTCACAACACACTTCGTAAAAGAACTTGAAACTTTGCATATAAATTAAGAAAAAAAGGTGGGATGGTGCTTATATAGAGCTTTTACATTTCCTATAATCTATTTAACCACCCACCAATCAATTTAGGTGCACTTTTTGGTGGGTGATTGATGAGATTTGAATTTGACTGAGTTTGGTGGAGCTTCTAACTTGATTCCATGACTTTGGTTCCTTCTTTTTGATTGGTCCACTCCCAAAAAATATGAATGAGTTCTTTTGCATGGTTGAGACTTGATTTTCAATAGGAATGACAATTAAGGAGGTGGAGCTTCTTAACGTGGTACTCATCCTCGTCTAGATTGACACCAAAATTGGTGCCAATATCAAGAATCGTGCTTGAGGACAGAGATGTGATGGAAGGATTGTGGAAGATTGATGTTGGAAGGTAAATTTGGCATATTTTTCTATTTTTTTGTTCTAATTTTCATACATTTTTCATCATCATTACCTTCTACACCTTCCACCACCATATCCACACTTCATCTTGTTCATCACAAAAATTCTATTTCTTCCATATCTACCCATCCCCCATTCAATTCCCTCATTTTCTTGAGAGAGAGAGAGCAAGTGTGTTTTTGCCATTTTTTGCATGTTTTTAGAATTCTATTATAGTTTTCAACATCATTTTTTAGTATAGCTCTTCCCACAAGTAACCCTACAATTTTTTGAATTTTGTGACAACCACTTTGGCAGAACAAAAAAGTTGAAAATTTTCTCTTTGATGTGTAGGATGACATAGGCCTCCAACAATATCCCAATGCACTAGATGCATTCCAAAAATCTTGAGTTTTTGGCTTTGTCATGACAGACAATAGGCCCAACCTATCATGATAGACCGCTCCATTGTGATAAACACCCATCTATCACGATGGATCGACCCCATCAGACCCATTCCATTGCAAATGGAAGGGACATGCAATTTCAGATTGTCATGTCAAGAGGCTAGATGAAGTGAAGGAGGAGATACTACATGGAGCTAAAGCAAAGATGGTATGCTCCTCAATGCAAGAAGAAAAAATTGTGGATTCTTGGGTACTAGACAATGTTTCATCTTGTCACATGACCAATGATATAGGTCAATCTCATTCTATGTAGCCTCAACAAGAACCCATCATGGTGACAGGGACAATATTGAAGGAGATGCAAAAGAAAGCTATTGTTATCCATTAGTTACCTGTAGTGAATGGAATGAAAGAACCTTGTAGAGCTTGTATGATGGGAAAGCTATAAAGAGAGACATTCCCACAAGAAAGCAAGAGTAGGTAAAAGGCTCTTCTAGTGTTGGTATATGCTAAGCCTTGGGAGGATCTTCCTATATTGTGATCATCGATGACTACAATAGGAAGATGTGGATGTACTTTCTTCATGATAAGGCTCAAGATTTTGGTTAGATTAAAGAACAACCAAAATTGTTTGGAAATGAACCAGGGCAAAGTGTGAGCAAGCTCATAATAGGAGGTGGTGATGAGATCAACTCAGAGGAGGTGGAAGGCTTCTACAAGTGCAAAGGGATAGAGTTTCAATCAATGGCACCTCACACATCACAACATGATTGCATTATGGAATGCAAGAGTCACACCATTGTTGAGATAACAATGTGTATGAGAGAAGGCATGATCCCTATTGATTTGCTTCAAAGCTCTTTCACCTATGTCAGCTAACCTCTTGTGCTAAATTTCCAACTCCGATAGAATTTGGATACCAAAATTGAACAATGCAATGTTTCTAATATCTTGGAGCTCAAGTGTAAATAATCTACCTGATTTTTCTCCTCCTGCTATCATCTTGAATCCCTGATGTGGATCCTCAAAAAATGCTCCATTCTTTGTGAATGTGACACCAATACTTTTTCAACAATCTGATCTACACTTATGACGTTTTTGCTAATAATTGGCACATACGATACCTTGCTCAATAGGTTCATATCACCTATTTGAACGTCATGTCTATTCCTTGGATCCTCCAAGTATAAGAGTAGAGCTAAGTTCCTTCCTAAATGATTTGAGCAACATGAGTCTATATAGAATACATGTTCATCTGTTTTACCTTGCTTCATGGTCATGTTCACTTCTTGATTTTGATCATGTTAATAATTTTTGTAGTCTCTCCTTCCTCTGTATCCTCCTTGGTAGTTGATGTTATTGTATGAGTTGTTATTGTAACCATTGTTGTTGTTGAATCTACCGCTTGAGCTTCCATAGTGCAAGAAACTAAGAATTATGATCACCACATGCTAGAGAGATGACTCTTCTCCCAATGTTATGCCTGTATATATACCTGCTCAAATCAATGAGGACCACAAATGTAAATAGAGTCCACAAGTGCATGTGCATTCTATTGGAGTTAGACGTTCGCGGAAGCACGCGAACAGCACAAGGAAGAAGAAGAAGCTTGGAGTACAAACACACAATACTGAATGTATTACTAGAAAATGTACAAAGATAAGTAGCCCATTAGGGCAATAGGCGTATATACAAGCCGGGGGAAAAAAACCTCCTAAAGAGGGAAAAAAGTGCCCCGACGGTCCTAGTGTGTTCACACACATCACTACCTAAATATATCAACAAATCCCCCCTGGGAGTGATGCTGTGAACAAGGAGCTGGCACTCATGTATAAGGAAGTGCCAAGCTATGTGGAAATCACTCCACAAAAGGAAGTAAGCCCAAAGCTTTGAGGAAAGCTTCAAACTTGTCCTTAGGCAGAGCCTTCGTGAAAAGGTCTGCAATGTTCTCCTGCGTGGGCACATATGCCAAGCTGATCTCCCCAGCAGAGAACCTCTCCCTGACATAGTGATAATGCACCTCAATGTGCTTAGTGCGAGCATGGAACACAGGGTTCCTCGCAACTGCCAATGCGCTCTGACTGTCAGTGAAGATGGTGGTGGCAGAAGACTGGCCAACACCCAAATCAGCCATAAGGCGTCTGAGCCACACACACTCAACAGTCGTTGTGAAAGCTGCCCTATACTCAGCCTCACAACTGGAAGTGGCCACAGTAGGCTGCTTCTTGCTCAACCAAGATATACATGAGCTACCAAGCATGAAGCAAAAACCACTGGTGGACACACGAGTGTCATAGCAACCAGCTCAATCTGAGTCAGAAAAAGCATGCAAATCTGGCGGTAGTGATCCCCCCTTGGGATAAAACAACCTAAGTAGCCGAGTACCACTCAAGTAGTGAAAGATGCACTTAACCGCCTTCCAATGCGTGACTCCTGGGCAATGCATAAGCCTGCTCATCTGTGAGACAACAAACTGAATATCTGGCCGAGTAATGCACAAGTAAATCAAGCATCCAACAGCCTGCTGATAGAGAACATCATCAAATGCATCTCCAGCATCATGAAGACTCAATCGTAAACCTGTCTCCATAGGAGTGGCAATAGGCTTACAGTCTTCAAGGCCAAAACACTGCAATAATGTGTCAATATATTTTGTTTGACACAAAGCCATTCCAACATCAACTTGCATAAACTGAATGCCCAAATAGTGATGCAAATGCCCCAAATCAGACATCTCAAATGAGGCATGCAAATCAGCCTTGAAATCAGTAATATGCGTCTCAATAGGACCAGTGAGCAGCATGTCGTCAACATAGACAACAATGATCAGAAGCATATCATTCGCACGCTTAACATATAAGGTGCTTTCAGTTGGACTGTTCTCAAAACCATGTGCAACCAGATAGGCATGCATTTTCTCATAACAAGCACGTGGTGCTTGCTTTAAACCATATAATGCCTTCTTTAACCTGCACACCTGGTTTTCATGCCCTTTCTGCACAAAGCCACGGGGCTGAAAAACATACACTTCTTCATGCAAGTCACCATTCAGAAATGCTGTTTTAATGTCCAACTGATGTACATTCCAACCATGATGGGCTACAGGAGCACAAATGCTCCGAACAATAGTCCTACGACATGTAGGTGCAAAGGTCTCATCAAAATCAATGCCTCTTTCCTGCGCATAACCCTTGGCAACAAGCCTAGCCTTATACCTGTCAATTGTACCATCAGGTTTACGCTTCAGCTTGTATACCCACTTAGTGCCAATGGCCTTCTTGCTAGGAGGCAAGTCACATAAAGACCATGTACCATTCTTCATTATAGCATCATATTCAGATTGCATAGCAGCCATCCAATTTTCTGAATTCTGTGCTTCATCAAAAGAAACAGGCTCATTCTCATCACAGAGACTAGATGCAGCCATAGCATAGCAATCTGATGCAAAGGAGGCACTATGAGAGCCTGAACGAGTACGATATGACAAAGGTGCATCTAATTTGTTATCACGCAAAGTCTGCACCAGCCATTTTGGCATAGTTTTTGCCTGTTCAATATCAGCTCTCTCATTAACAAGTGCATCATGTAAATCTGCATCAGAAATGGAATGATCTGCATCATCATATGAAACCTACAAAGGCTAAGAAGTTGCCTCATTAGGACCAACACTAGACTGTCCACCTGTAAAAAGAGGCATCAAAGTATCATACATATCTTTGGAGCTGACAGATGTCTCCTTGGTACATGAAAGCAATGGCTAAATAGCATCTTCCACAAAAACAACATCAAGGCTAACCAGAATGCGTTTAGTTTGTGGATGATACAAACGATAGCCTTTACTTTCAGAACTGTACCCAACAAAAATACATTTTATGGCCTTATCATCAGATTTTCTGCGATGTTGTTCAGGCACTAATGCATATGCCAAACAACCAAAAACACGCAGATGAGCAACAGATGGCTTGCGGTCATGCCAAGCCTCATATGGAGTGATAGACTGCAGTGCTTTAGTGGGACACCTGTTAAGTACATATGCTGCACACATGACAGCCTCAAGCCAGAAACTATGTGGTAAAGCATGACCCTTGACCATACACCTTGCCATCTCCATGAGTGACCTGTTCTTCCGTTCAGCAACTCCATTCTATTGAGGTGTATACGGCACTGCACACTGGTGTTTAATCCCACGTTCAGCCAGAAATGCATTAAAATCAAGACATATATTCCCCCCCTCGATCAGAACGGAGGGTGCCCATTTTACATGCTGACAGATTTTCAGCCAAAACCAAAAACTGTTTAAAGCACATGAACACTTCGGACTTTGCTTTGAGTGGATATACCCATGCATGCCTGGAAAAATCATCAATGAAAGTCACGAAGTAAAGGTAATTTCCAAAAGAGGGTGTCTGCATAGGACCACAGACATCACTATGTACAAGCTACAATTTCTGTGTAGCCCGAACTGAACCATCTTTTGGAAAGGAGGAACACTACATTTTGCCCAAAATACAGCCTTCACAAACATGTTTTCCAGGTGCCTCAAGCTTGGGCAAAGAAGACACCATATCAGATTTCTACAGGCGTAGCAAACTAGCAAAATTCAGATGACCAAAGCGTGCATGCCAAAGCTTTGCATTTGACATAGCCTGAGAATCATGAACTGCACATGCCGAACCATTCATAGATCTTTCATAGTCTATGAGCTTATACAGCCCACGACATAAAATGCCACAAGCAATAATAACATCTCCATTTGACAGATCATGAACTGTACATCTCTCATCAACAAATTTCACAACCAAGCCAATCTTGGCTAATGCAGAAACTGATAATAGATTCTGCTTGATCCCTGGCACAAATAAAGCATCTGACAAAGTGAAAGAACTACCATCAGCAGTAGTCAGAATGATCTTACCAACTCCCATAACAGGATAAGAGGAGTTGTTGGCGCATGTGACAGTATTCCCTATAGGGGCAGGCTTGAGTGAAGAGAAGAAACTGCGCTGCGAGGTAATATGTTTGGTCGCCCCACTGTCAAAGTACCAAACATCTGAGTCCATTGTAGACATGCACTGCTCATGAGAAGATGGGTCAAAACTACAGACAGTAGTAAACGCCCATTCTTCTTCCTGCACAAGATTTGCAAACTCTGTTTTTGGCGTAGAGGCCTCTGCAACAACCATTCCAGCCTCTTTCTTCTTTGCCTCTTTAGCAGCCAATTTTGGACAGTTCTTTATGATATGATCATTCCCTTTACAGTACTTACAAAACGATTTCTGCTTTTCTGATTTCTTCTCATCTTTTTCCTAGTTCTTTGAATGTGCAGCATTTGTAGATTTCTGCTTACTAGTAGAAGAGCTCCATTTTCCTTTGCCCTTCTGACTAGCCAGGAAAGCTTGATCTACAACACGCATAATGGACCTGTTCTGCCTGGACTGACCTTCCTGCAACAGAACAGAGATTAACTCCTCAAATGATAAGGCATTCGGATTGTCTTTCATCATCAACCGAAGAGTAGAAGCAAAACTCTGATATGAATCAGGAAGACATTCAGAACGGTCTGCACAAGTGAGCTATCTGGTATAACCTCATCAGCAAAAATCAACTGTTCCTTCAAATCTTTGATCTTTGTTAGGAAACTGTCCATAGAATCACCTTCATTCATGTGCTCACTCTCCAACTGTTTTCGGAGGTAAGCAACACGAGCCTCATTCCTAGCTTGGTACAATGTGGTAAGTGTATCCCAAGCATCCCTAGCTGTTCTGCAAGAGCGAATATGAGGAATAATGGCACGTTTGACAGACAAAGCTATCAATGCATGTGCCTGGGCATCTCTGCCATCCCAACGAATCTGCTCTGCAGTAGGTGCAATAGAGACAGTAGCACGAATAGGAATCTACGGAATATCATCTTCGACACCATCTTCATCAGCTCCAGCACCTGTATTTGTAGTACCTGTCGTTACGTGTGTAACAGGACGTCTTTCAACACCCTGCACAATGTTCCACAATCCTTTTGCAACCAAAACATGTCACATCATATAAGCCTATAATGGGTAGTTGGTACCATCGAACTTATCCTCAACAGCCAACATATGGAATACATTCCTGCTTTCAGCCATGGCCGGTGACTAAAATATCTTGATGCAAAAAATTGATTGTATCTCAAAAAGTTGAACAAAACTGCCCAGACGAGTTCTGCTAGACCTGTAGCAGACTTCGAGACGCTTAAACTAGCGAACAGAAACTGGTATATACCTTTGGCACAAAAAGACGAAATAGCCTGCACAAGCGCTACGATAGTGCGTTCGGAGGCCGAAACGAGCTCAGATCGTGATTTCGGCACGATAGAGCGAAGATGTTTTGATCTCGAAAACACACTGAGTATGCTCACCAAAATTCGTGCGATTTTGAGACTGCAAACGGAGGAGTGTCGACGGTGCCCTAGATGAAGCGACCACCTGCTCTGATACCAATTGTTGGAGTTAGACGTCTACGGAATCACGCGAACAGCACAAGGAAGAAGAAGAAGCTTGGAGTACAAACACACAATACTGAATGTATTACTAGACAATGTACAAAGATAAGTAGCCCATTAGGGCAATAGGCGTATATACAAGCCGGGGGAAAAAAACCTCCTAAAGAGGGAAAAAAGTGCCCTGACGATCCTAGTGTGTTCACACACATCACTACCTAAATATATCAACACAATCTCCTCCACTCCTTTAATATCTTCCACTAGGGTCTAATAGTGGTTAGAGTGATCTCGACCACTGCTTTAGTACCTTCCACTAGAGTCCACTAGTGGTTGGTATATTTGCCACTCGAGTTAAGTCTCATTGGAATCAAGTTAACTCATGTTAACATGATTTAGAAGGCTCTAGACCTCTTTGGGCAAAACACTCTCCCCATGGTCCCCATGGGGGTTGAACCCAAGAACTCCTCCTTCATAACCTTGAGACTTACCCACTAGGCTAAGTGAATCACTTGAACTTATGCTTAAGTCTATTCTCGAGATCTTTGGCCATACACACAAGTGAACAAATGGTGTTCGATTTGAGATCATTCTGAACTGGTTGGACCCTTAGATCATAGAGTTACTTTATTACTTATAGCCTCCTCTTTGTAACCTCTTCCTCTTTGGTTTCTATGATTCCTTAAACAATTCTCTGTAATGTGATTAGTTAGGCTACATATGGCACATGGAGATGAGCTTTGATCTCTCCCGATGCCTTGTCTTCCTCCTTTGCCTCTTCCTCTTGAGCCTCTACCTCTACCAACAAAGCTTGCTTGAGAGGTGTTGCCCTCATTATCAGATTTTTTTACCTTTGCCTTTACTATCTTTGTTCTTGTTCTTATGTGTATAGGGAGCAAAGGATTGATTACCTTTTGGGTTGTCTCGATTCTTCATAAGCTTTACCTCATGTGTGAACAATTGTCCCATGAGGGTGTTGAAATTAGGAACCTACATGTCCATGTAGAGGTTCATGGCTGTGGTGAAAAATTCCCATTTGTCATCTACCTTTATTACATTGATCAGTTGCCTTACTATTTGCTCTTCATCAATGATTTCTCCAATGTTTCCAATTTGGCTTGCTATTTCCTTCATTTTGGTGACAAAATCAATCACACTTGGGCATCTTCTTCAGTTTGATGAATTCCATCCATAGTTGATTCTTCCTTGCCTTAGTACTTGATGAGAAGAATGCTTCAAGAGCAATCCAAGTCTCTTGTGAAGTCTTGTAGCTCCTAATGTGTGGAAGTAAAAAAATAAAAGATTGAGTTAAAGAGCTTGCTAGGGCATCCTTTAAGCACCATGTGTTGAACCTCTCTTGTTCTTCTCGAGTTGATTGACCTTTGCTTTTGAGGATTGGCATCATCTCATCTCCAGATATGTAACTATAGAGGTTTCTCCCTTGAAGAAAAGATTCTGTTCTAAGTGACCAAGCTGAGTAGTTACCTCAATCCAATTTGTCTATGGATGAAGAAAATCCATTTCGCATATTGATTGGTTGTTGCTCTTATACCATTATGAGGATATGGTATGGTTGATTCTAGAGATGAGCTAGTGCTGCACAAAATTTGTGCTACACTTGCCAATCTGAATTCAGGGATGCATAATAGGGTCCTTTAGCTTCACATTGATACATTTAGAACCACCATGTTCTTTGGAAATCTCAAATGTTTGTATCAAAATAGATAACTTGCATATGCAAGGAATATGAAGAACCTTCTATTTTAGGAATAGAACTACTTAGTATTATGCTCATAGCTCACAACGTTGTCGGGAAGATTTACATCTTCCAGTTGATGACCAGAGAAAATGAAAAAAACTTAATTGGTGAATTCTAAACCTCTTTTTCACTGTTGAACAATTGTTCTGGATTGAATTAACTACTTTTGAAGTGTTTGCAGGTACAAGAAATGATGAAGAATATGTGTTCATATTAGGGTTACCCTAATTACTCAATTAATGAGTATTTCATATTTATTCATGCTTGATTCATGGGTTTTCAACTCTAGGTTTTCATAAGTTTATATAAGTTAAGTCAGTAGGATTAATCCAAAGGATCTTAAATGATTCCATTGGGTTAATGTTAAGGGTTTAGATGATTTATCATGGGTTAGAGATAGGGTTTTAAAGGGTTTTCATGAGTTTTTGATGGGTTTAAGTAGGTTTTCTAGGGTTTTAGAATGTTTTAAAGGTTAAAACAATTAATATTTAATGAAATTAATCTATATCTAAACATTGGTTCAATAATAAAAATTAAAATATGTTTTAATTAATTATTTAATCATGTATGTGCAATTAAATCCTAAGGTTTGATTTAATTAAAACTTAAACTAAGGTTAATTTAAACGATTTATTATCAAAATTAAGGTAATTGAATTAAAAATGAAAATGAAATGGATAATTAATGAGTGGTTTATGTGAGTGGTGTTTAAAGTGTGGTGTGAAATAAGTGTGTAATTAAAGTGGATAAAGTGAGTGGTTAAAAGTGTGGTAATTATGTGAGCAAAATCAAAGAGTGGTCTAAATTAAGTATGCATTTAAAGTGCAAAAAGTATTTGATGAAAAAAATGGTATAAGTAGAGTGTGTAATTAAAGTGGAGAAAAGTCAAATTAAAGTGTGGTGAAAGTTAGTGGATAAAAGAATGGATGAGAAATAAAGAAGGAAACTAAAAGAATGGTTTAGGAAGGATTTGTGTGTATATATAAATGTGTTTGCTTCTTGAGGTTTTCCTAATGTTTTGTTTCAGGTAGATTTTTCTTCCTCTTTCTGCTTCGTTTTGCGTCTCCATGTCTGTGCATCTCATCGTTAGGAGAGAGAGAGAGAGCAATCGTGTGCTCCTAGAATCAGGGAGAGAGATATTCGATGCTGCACAACTTGCTCGCTATGGTTAGAGAGAGAATTGATCTATTGATCTGTTGTTAGCAGAAAGCTAGAAAAGTCCGATGGCGGCGCTCTGAAGAGAAGATGTGTGGACGATAGAGAGAGAGAGAGAAAAATAAAGCTGTTGGCACTGTTGTGGACATGTCAGAGAGAGAGTGGCTAGCTCTTGTCGGCGTAGCGCTGGTGCTGAGTTCCAGGAGTAGAGAGAAGAGAGTATAAGGTTTTTTTTAATTTCTTGTTGTCCCTCCCTCCACGTCGGCTTCTGACATGCTCTACGCGCGACAGCGAGTGGGAGTTCTGGCGGCGGTCTGACAGTGATAGAGAGAGAGAGAGAGAGAGAGAGAGAGAGAGAGAGAGAGAGAGAGAGAGAGAGAGAGAGAGAGAGAGAGAGAGAGGGAAAGAGAGATAGAGAGAGAGTGAGAGAAAGTCTCTCCCTCCCTCCCTGGCGCTGCGCGCAGCAGCGCGCAGAGAGAGAGAGAGAGAGAGAGAGAGAGAGAGAGAGAGAGAGAGAGAGAGAGAGAGAGAGAGAGAGAGAGAGAGAGAGAGAGAGAGAGAGAGAGAGAGAGAGAGAGAGAGAGAGAGAGAGAGAGAGAGAGAGAGAGAGAGAGAGAGAGAGAGAGAGAGAGAGAGAGAGGTAGGCAGGAAGAAAGAAAACGGGCAGAAAGAGAGAGAGAGAGAGAGAGAGAGAGAGAGAGAGAGAGAGAGAGAGAGAGAGAGAGAGAGAGAGAGAGAGAGAGAGAGAGAGAGAGAGAGAGAGAGAGAGAGAGAGAGAGAGAGAGAGAGAGAGAGAGAGAGAGAGAGAGAGAGAGAGAGAGAGAGAGAGAGAGAGAGAGAGAGAGAGAGAGGAAGAAAGAAAACGGGTAGAGAGAGAGAGAGAGAGAGAGAGAGAGAGAGAGAGAGAGAGAGAGAGAGAGAGAGAGAGAGAGAGAGAGAGAGAGAGAGAGAGAGAGAGAGAGAGAGAGAGAGAGAGAGAGAGAGAGAGAGAGAGAGAGAGAGAGAGAGAGAGAGAGAGAGAGAGAGAGAGAGAGAGAGAGAGAGAAAGAAAGAGAGACGCAAAGAAAGAAAGAGAGAGAGAGAAAGATAGGGTTAACGTTTTCCTAAGTTAATTAGGTAGACAATTTTAACGAAGTTATTAATCTAGTTAGGAATATTTATGTATTTCTTTAAATAGGTAAATAAGGTTTATTATATTGTTTAGTTAGCATTTGGCAAAGTATAATTAGATAAGTATTTTTACAAGTTCAATTAGATTTAGTCTCTTCGTGTAAATATAAGTGTGTATAAGTGTAACTATTCATGTTAGTATGTATGAGCTTTTGAAATATGGTTATAAGCATGAGAGTATATCTATATGCATGAATGAGAAAGCGTATTAGAACATGTGAATGGAATGTGTATTCATATGTACATTAGTATATATATGGTTAGTGAATGCGTGAGCATGTGTATGAATGCATATGTATGAGCTAATGAATGTGTGTATGCATGTTAGTTCATATTTATACTACATTTACATGAGTATATGTATTCCAAAAGGAGTGATGTATGTGCATGGTTATATGTATTTAGAAGTGCATGAAAGTATGTTAGCATGTTTTAATGTATGTAAAGTATATGTTTAATATTTCTCATTAATTTTTGTTAGATTACTAATATTCCTAATGTTTTGTTTCAGAAACATTGAAGATTACAATCAATTAAAGTGAAGTGAAGACAATTGAAGAGAAGCGGCAGCCTAAAGATCCATTTAAATCTTATTTCTCATTTAGTCAACTATCCAATTGACTAGACATTTATCCAATTGTTTAGGCCTTCCAGTTGTATTAGATTTATTGATTCGAACCATTAGCTTATCAATTAATTTATTTAAGCAGTTTTGCAACAATATTCTTTCCCATTACTTTCATCAAGAACCATTAGCATATCAATTAATTCATTCAAACAGTTTAGCATCATATTGTTTCATTAGTTTTTCCATTACTTTCCTTGATGTCTTCTAAGTTAGTTCATGAGTCTGAGCATAGTACTATTGAAAATATTGAAAATATTGAAAATGTTCCGCCAACTCTAGACAGACCAGAACCCTCTAGCTTACCTGAAAGTTTAATAGAAGAACCCATTATGGAAGTTTCAATCTCATATCAGGAAGCTGTTGCTATGTACGAGGCTGCCCGTCCTTACGGTCCATAGCTAGTTAAAACTATTTACTTCTGGTAAGAAAACTTTAGTTTCAGTCATAGAATTAGGTAATTTATATTGTTTTGTCATTAGAACCCTTATTTCCTTAAGCCTGAGTCCGCTACAGACACCCTGCGTGTGCCGAACGATTTAGGCGGATGACTTGATCCACCATCCGAGCATCTCTCACGACCTGACATTGGTGAACCCGACGTGAACAAACGGCCTTGCAGCTCAGGTATAAAATTTAAATTTTTCGTGCATGTGCATACATGATATCGACAGGTTGGATTGCAGAAGCTTCTTCATCCGTGGGAGCAGTGGCTCTGTCTTTGACTCTTTGCACTCTTCTACGTGTTGAGGGCTGTTCCCTAGGGAACTGAGCGACTCCACGAAGAGTGGCAAGTAGCTATCCTCATCTCGCCACCCTTTTCATCGACATTAGAAGCAAGAACGTTTGCACAATCATCCATTAGCAACTGATGTATTAGATTTTGATTCTATTAAAAATTGTATAAACTTATACACAAGTCACTCTTTAAGCCTCTTCTTCGATTCAGATTCCAGGTATTTATATTTGGATTCTTTTTGCTTGCACATAATTAAATGAAAATGACATTTAATGTAGAGAATCTTTTGCATGATATGGAAGCACGATTAATTTCATCTATAGATTTAAAGCTTAATTCCAAGTTTGAGTTCTTAAACTCGTTTCTTTCAATCTTAACTACAGTAGTATCTGATTTTAATGCAAATCTTAAGTCAATAGATACTCAATTTGGTCATGAGTTTAGGAATTTAGAAGGAATTCTTCATTATGAACTCTCAAAGTTGAATGAAAATATGGAAACAATAGCAAATCATGTAAAAGAAATTTCATCATTCAAAACGATTGGTCATGAAATTGCAAGTTTAAAGGAGAACATTGAAAGGTTAAACAATCAAATACACGAAAGTGCTACATGTGAATGCAAAGATAGATATCAAGTACAAGTTCAAAGTAGATCTATGTATTCTATTGACCAAAATCCTTTACCCGATCATAGAAAAGTTGATTCTAAGGCTTTATATCAAAGACCGAAGAGAACTGTAAGATGCTTCTGGTGTGACCAACTAGGTCATACTTATGGGAATTGTATGGCTTATGAGAAAGCATGTAGCCAACAATTGGTATTAGAAAGTGAACAGAAAATATGTGATTATCAAACGCATCTACCATTGAGATTAAACTTAGGTAGAGGAGGAATGATAGACTATTTTGACCAAGAAAAATTTAGTCCTAAAACCAAACTTCAAAAACAATGGAAACCTAAGAGTCATAAGGAGAAAAGCAATGTATGTCAATTACATTCTATGAACACCAAGATTGTGCCTAAATGTGAATGTTTGGACAATGATCAAAACCTTATTAAACCTAAATCTATGAATAACATTGATCTTCAAATTAAATCTAAGGATCAAGATACATTGAAAAAGTTTAAGAAAGAAGAAGATGTAAAGATAAAAGATGATGAAAATGAACAATCAATTGATGGAAATATAGATATACAGGCGGTTAAAACAGAACCTAAAGTCATAGAAATTGACAATAAATGTGATCAAAATAAAAATGATGAAAGAATAGTACAAACATCTGAAGACGAAAATCTTCAACTTCAATCAGAACATGACAAGAATATGGGAAAATGGGTACAAGAAGCCATATGGAAGATTGAAAATAATATCAAAAACTCATCTAAAGGTAAGAAAAAGGAGAAGAATTTAAGTGAATAGTTTTATTGTGATGGAATTGTTTATTGAAGATAAAACATTTCAAATTTTGATTTTTGCTTGCTGCATATATGTTGTTTTCCTAAAAATTGAGAAACATATATCTAAATTGTTTAGTTTTAATGTTTGAAAAGCTAATTACAAACTTATGATTAAGTTTACATTACGATTTGTTTAATCAAAAGAATTCTAAAATATGAAAACACAAAGTTTGTTTCAAATTAAACAAAAACATGTTTGTAATTATGCTTGCAAATGATTTTGATCAATATGCTTGTCATTTCCTAAAATTATGATAAATTTATGATTTTTTCTTTCACAAATAAGAAGAAATCTATTATGAAGAACAATTATGAAGAATATTATTATGATGAATATTTTGCACAAAATGATCTTTGTTTACAACAATTATGATGATATACTTTTAAAAGAAAGAAATATATATGATATAAATATGATCATGATAAATATGAAGAACATGAAAAAAAATGTTACAATATGAGGATGATTTTATTGATATACCATATGATGAGTAAGAGGAGCTTTTATAATCCAGATATGAATTTTTCATTGATAAAAAAAAAAAAATGATGCTCATTTATAAAGATACAAGTTAAAAACTTTGAACATTTTGATTTTTCCTAAATTTTATGAACTTTGTTTCATAGGTTGAAAAACCTATTTAAAAAAATTAAGAATGCATTATTTATGATAATTATAACCACTATGAATTTCTTATGATGAAATTTGTGACATGATGAAGATGAATCTGATAGAATATATGAATTGATATTTGCAAGATAAATGATAATGAAGATTACTTGTTTAGTAGCTTCTATTTTATAAGTGATTACAGGTTCTGAAGATGCATTGATCAAAGCAATTGAAGATGTTATGCTAAAAGTTCTGATGAATTTAAAGAGAGCAGATTGAAGATAAAATTGATATTAGGTTGTATTTTTCTTTGTCTTAAAAAAATTGTTTTACGTATTTTATTTGCATTCATATAAAACTAATTGATAAAATCTGGAATGAAGAATATTAATTTATAAAGGACTCTATTTAACCATATTAGGAAAATAGACATAATTTATATTTCTACATTTATAGATTAAGTGAGATTTGTTAAAAATAGAAGGATTTGTAGTTCATTTAGATAACGAAAGTAGTTGTATATATGTAGGAGCATATTGTTGCATGATACATGTCTGTGAAAACCTAGATCTTTCTTGTCCATGTAGCTAGATCCTTAGCTCGGATTAAGGGGTTAAGCCTTTCCCCTTTAAAACAAAAAAGTAGCGAAAAAAAAAAAAAAAGAATATTGACATGGAAGTTATACCTTCTTCCACCCCAAAAAGGTATTTACATTTATTATCGATATGAAGTTTACATCATATTTATATGAAGAAACTAGTTGAGAAAAAACACATCTAGTGATTAAAATTGGGCATACAAGGCGGCTGTCTGTCCAAGTAGATTTAGTAGATTTCTTTGGCATGCTTGATTGCTCATATGTGAATGCATATATACGACGAAACCTGCATTTGAATGAATGAAAACGAATTCTGTTTTAAACTAATCTTTACATAGCTTATAAATGGATGAAATGTAAATAAATGTTTGTTGACTGAAAAGGTTAATAGTTTACTTTTATACTTTAATATGTTTCATTGCCAGATTTAATTTTAATGAAACCTCATGTGCATGTTGAAAAGATTAAAAATTTGATAAGTTAAAAGATGTTTATAAAAAGAATTGATGCTTTTCTATGATTTAATTTCAGGATAATTATTGAAAATGCTGCTTCCCTGAATCTGCAAGTTGGCCCATCGGGACGATGTGCAGGTTTGGTGGCGGTGGATGTCGGGAAGATTTACATCTTCCAGTTGATGACAAGAGAAAATGAAAACAACTTAATTGGTGAATTCTAAACCTCTTTTTCACTGTTGAACAATTGTTTTGGATTGAATTAACTACTTTTGAAGTGTTTGCAGGTACAAGAAATGATGAAGAATATGTGTTCATATTAGGGTTACCCTAATTACTCAATTAATGAGTATTTCATATTTATTCATGCTTGATTCATGGGTTTTCAACTCTAGGTTTTCATAAGTTTATATAAGTTAAGTCAGTAGGATTAATCCAAAGGATCTTAAATGATTCCATTGGGTTAATGTTAAGGGTTTAGATGATTTATCATGGGTTAGAGATAGGGTTTTAAAGGGTTTTCATGAGTTTTTGATGGGTTTTAAGTAGGTTTTCTAGGGTTTTAGAATGTTTTAAAGGTTAAAACAATTAATATTTAATGAAATTAATCTATATCTAAACATTGGTTCAATAATAAAAATTAAAATATGGTTTAATTAATTATTTAATCATGTATGTGCAATTAAATCCTAAGGTTTGATTTAATTAAAACTTAAACTAAGGTTAATTTAAATGATTTATTATCAAAATTAAGGTAATTGAATTAAAAATGAAAATGAAATGGATAATTAATGAGTGGTTTATGTGAGTTATGTTTAAAGTGTGGTGTGAAATAAGTGTGTAATTAAAGTGGATAAAGTGAGTGGTTAAAAGTGTGGTAATTATGTGGGCAAAATCAAAGAGTGGTCTAAATTAAGTATGCATTTAAAGTGCAAAAAGTATTTGATGAAAAAAATGGTATAAGTAGAGTGTGTAATTAAAGTGGAGAAAAGTCAAATTAAAGTGTGGTGAAAGTTAGTGGATAAAAGAATGGATGAGAAATAAAGAAGGAAACTAAAAGAATGGTTTAGGAAGGATTTGTGTGTATATATAAATGTGTTTGCTTCTTGAGGTTTTCCTAATGTTTTGTTTCAGGTAGATTTTTCTTCCTCTTTCTGCTTCGTTTTGCGTCTCCATGTCTGTGCATCTCATCATTAGGAGAGAGAGAGAGAGCAATGGTGTGCTCCTAGAATCAGGGAGAGAGATATTCGATGCTGCACAACTTGCTCGCTATGGTTAGAGAGAGAATTGATCTATTGATTTGTTGTTAGCAGAAAGCTAGAAAAGTCCGATGGCGGCGCTCTGAAGAGAAGATGTGTGGACGATAGAGAGAGAGAGAGAAAAATAAAGCTGTTGGCACTGTTGTGGGCATGTCAGAGAGAGAGTAGCTAGCTCTTGTCGGCGTAGCGCTGGTGCTAAGTTCCAGGAGTAGAGAGAAGAGAGTATAAGGTTTTTTTTAATTTCCTGTTGTCCCTCCCTCCACGTCGGCTTCTGACAAGCTCTACGCGCGACAGCGAGTGGGAGTTCTGGCGGCGGTCTGACAGTGATAGAGAGAGAGAGAGAGAGAGAGAGAGAGAGAGAGAGAGAGAGAGAGGGAAAGAGAGATAGAGAGAGAGTGAGAGAAAGTCTCTCCCTCCCTCCCTGGCGCTGCGCACAGCAGCGCGCAGAGAGAGAGAGAGAGAGAGAGAGAGAGAGAGAGAGAGAGAGAGAGAGAGAGAGAGAGAGAGAGAGAGAGAGAGAGATGAGAGAGAGAGAGAGAGAGAGAGAGAGAGAGAGAGAGAGAGAGAGAGAGAGAGAGAGAGAGAGAGAGAGAGAGAGAGAGAGAGAGAGAGAGAGAGAGAGAGAGAGAGAGAGAGAGAGAGAGAGAGAGAGAGAGAGAGAGAGAGAGAGAGGTAGGCAGGAAGAAGAAACGGGCAGAAGAGAGAGAGAGAGAGAGAGAGAGAGAGAGAGAGAGAGAGAGAGAGAGAGAGAGAGAGAGAGAGAGAGAGAGAGAGAGAGAGAGAGAGAGAGAGAGAGAGAGAGAGAGAGAGAGAGAGAGAGAGAGAGAGAGAGAGAGAGAGAGAGAGAGAGAGAGAGAGAGAGAGAGAGAGAGAGAGAGAGAGAGAGAGAGAGAGAGAGAGAGAGAGAGAGAGAGAGAGAGAGAGAGAGAGAGAAAGAAAGAGAGACGCAAAGAAAGAAAGAGAGAGAGAAAGATAGGGTTAACGTTTTCCTAAGTTAATTAGGTAGACAATTTTAACGAAGTTATTAATCTAGTTAGGAATATTTATGTATTGCTTTAAATAGGTAAATAAGGTTTATTATATTGTTTAGTTAGCATTTGGCAAAGTATAATTAGATAAGTATTTTTACAAGTTCAATTAGATTTAGTCTCTTCGTGTAAATATAAGTGTGTATAAGTGTAACTATTCATGTTAGTATGTATGAGCTTTTGAAATATGGTTATAAGCATGAGAGTATATCTATATGCATGAATGAGAAAGCGTATTAAAAGTATGTTAGCATGTTTTAATGTATGTAAAGTATATGTTTAATATTTCTCATTAATTTTTGTTAGATTACTAATATTCCTAATGTTTTGTTTCAGAAACATTGAAGATTACAATCAAGTAAAGTGAAGTGAAGACAATTGAAGAGAAGCGGCAGCCTAAAGATCCATTTAAATCTTATTTCTCATTTAGTCAACTATCCAATTGACTAGACATTTATCCAATTGTTTAGGCCTTCCAGTTGTATTAGATTTATTGATTCGAACCATTAGCTTATCAATTAATTTATTTAAGCAGTTTTGCAACAATATTCTTTCCCATTACTTTCATCAAGAACCATTAGCATATCAATTAATTCATTCAAACAGTTTAGCATCATATTGTTTCATTAGTTTTTCCATTACTTTCCTTGATGTCTTCTAAGTTAGTTCATGAGTCTGAGCACAGTACTATTGAAAATATTGAAAATATTGAAAATGTTCCGCCAACTCTAGACAGACCAGAACCCTCTAGCTTACCTGAAAGTTTAATAGAAGAACCCATTATGGAAGTTTCAATCTCATATCAGGAAGCTGTTGCTATGTACGAGGCTGCCCATCCTTACGGTCCATAGCTAGTTAAAACTATTTACTTTTGGTAAGAAAACTTTAGTTTCAGTCATAGAATTAGGTAATTTATATTGTTTTGTCATTAGAACCCTTATTTCCTTAAGCCTGAGTCCACTACAGACACCCTGCGTGTGCCGAACGATTTAGGCGGATGAGTTGATCCACCATCCGAGCATCTCTCACGACCCGACAACGTGGTATGAATTGACCAGAGAGCTTTTGCATACATCTAATTAAGCTTTATAGCTAAATAAATTTAGTTATTTCATGAATTTACCTAAACCATACACTACAAAATGAATCTAACAAGTCAAGGGGGTCATCATGACTTTTGAGGATCTAGAAGGTGTGCATATATAGTTACCTTCCTAGTTTCATATCTCGAGATCAACTAAACCAAAATTAATGAAAATTGATATGTGAACACTAGACACTCTAATTATTCCAAGTTAAAGTATAGCAAATGAGTGAGCATACACAGAGAAATCGATTCCACAAGATCACTGTAATGAAGAAGATGCAACAATAGACAGTAGACAAAAATGGACTTGAAGAAAAGTGTGGAAATGTAATTGCTAATGAGCATATGTCACAAGGGAAGTGTAATGGAATACACATAGGTAGTGTGAGCTCAATGTATGCTTTAGTTTGTAGATCAATGCCTCTCTGGATGGCTCACCTATCTTGCATCTAAAAGTATGTCTCACATATGTATTGAGTTTAAATTTGAATTTTTCTTCACCTAAAAGTGATCCTACACTTTAGGGATGATTTGAATTGATTGTTCCTACCACACAAATCATTGTTTTGGCTCCCTAACTTCACAAGATTCCTTATTCTCTTGGATTTTACAATTATACAAAGTAATTATGCTCAAGTTAACAAGCATGCATTCCCATGCGGTTCTCTCTTGTGAGGTGATTGATGGATGTGTAGTCGTGAATCATTCGAAAAGCACTTAGGCTTTCTAATTGCACCAACAAGATTGTTAAATGCTCAGAAAATGGAGATGGACAATGAAATGGAAGAAGTCTTGTTGTTATGCACCTTGCCATCATCATGGGATATGTTTTCCATAGCTATTAGAAATAGTGCACGTAGTGATAAACTAATCTATGATGACATATGTAGAACACTTTTTCAGTGAGGAGATTCATAAAAAAATTATGGTTGGCACTCAGAGTGGAGATGCATATAATGTTTGTGATTCTTATCAAGGAAAGAATCAACAATGTGGCAGGCGCAAGAACAAGGAAAAGCATGGTCAATGAAATAAGAGTAGAAGTAAATCAAGGAAGAGGGATATCGAATGCCATTATTGTCATAAGAAAGGACACATGAAGAAAGACTACTATGCATCATAAGAAAGGACACATGAAGAAAGACTATTATGCATTAACGAATGCTAAAGGTAAAGGGCAGAATGTTGATGGGCATGTTAAATAGCTACCTACACCATCTACTTTGACTATGAAGATTGAAGAAATCAATTCTATTTTTGACGATGCTGATGCATTGACACTTGAGAACTCTGTGCATATTGAGGCTCTTATGGTTGATTCTCTTCCCACACATGGCTGGTAGATTTCGGTGCTTCTTTCCATGTGACACCACATAGAGAATGGTTCTCTATTTATGCAAAAAAGTCCCTTGCTACTAATGGATTTGTTGACTCTTACCAGTGTGATGTTGTTGGCATTAGAGATGTGGTTTTGTAGTTCATTGATGGTTCAAAATTTACTATGCATAATTTATGCCATATATCTCAATTATCATGTAGTGTGATGTTAGTTGGTCAGCTTGATGACCTTTGTTACAAGGTGGCTTTCTATGCTTAGTCCTTTTGCATATCGAAGGGCAATATGGTTATTGCAAAAGGAAGAAAAGTTGGATCACTTTATCCTTTATTTGTATTATAGAAAAAACACTTGCTAGCTATTACTAAACACCCTATGGCCTGTATTTGGCATGGTCATTTGGGCCATATATCTCGTTGTGGAATGGAAAATCTTTCTCGTTTTGGCTACTTACCTATCTTTCTTTGATTTTTCATTTTGTGAGCATTATCAATATGGAAAGCAAACTAGGAATGTGCATAAAATGCACATTGAATCTTTAGTTCAGCCTTTAGATCTCAATGGTTAGTGATCAGAAGTAGTGATGTCATTGTCAATGAGTCCAACATGCATAAACAACACATTAAGAAGGTTGAAGTGAGAAGAGTGGCATTTGAGGATGCTAGTCCTTGAGTTTGCATGCATAAAAATGTTGCACATAGGGATGGTTAAGAAAATGTTCAATCAGATCACTATGCAAATGTTCTTGTCCAACAACCATTGAGATCTCTCCACGTGTCTCCCATCCACCTGATAGATATGTTCCAGGTTTGGATTTTGTTATGCTAATAGATGTTGGTGAGCCTTCTTGCTACAAATAGGCTCTACAGACAAAAGATCATGTCAAGTAGGAGCATGTCATGAGGAGTGAATGGGATTCTATTCACAAGAATGGTACTTGGTATTTAGTACCTTTTCCAAAGGGCATGAAAGCTTTACCATGTAAATGGATATATAAGCTAAAATACACATCAGATAGTGTTTCCCCAAAGTACAAAGCACATCTTTTTGCAAATAGTTTTAAGCAACAACATGGCATTGATTTCGAGAAAATCTTCTCTCCAATAGTGAAGATGACTACCTTGCACATGTTGCTTGGATTCATGGCATTGGAGGACTTAGAGCAAGTCCAAATGGATGTGAAAATTGCATTCTTGCATGAAGATCTTATAGATGAGATCTATATATAAAAAAATAGAGGTTTATGTCTGGCAAAGAAAGTCTAGTTTCTAAGATCAAGAAGAGCTTATATGGACTTAAACAATCCCCTAGACAATGTTACCAAAATTCTGATGCATTTACAAAGTCTCAAGGCTATTCTCCAAGCAATGAGGATCATTGTCTCTACACAAAGAGATGCTCAAATGGTAGCTTGATATGCTTGATACTTTATGTTGATGATATGTTGATTGTTGGCAAGTCCTCTTATGACTTGTCAATCCTCAAAAAGAAGTTGAGTCATACATTTGATATGAAGGTTTTGGGAGATGCCAAACATAATCTTGGTATGTACATTACTCGTGATAGGAATAAAAGATGCATACACTTTTCTCAAAGTGAGTACGTATCCAAAGTACTTCATAGGTTCAATATGTAGGGTGGAAAGGCATTGACTATACCTTTATCCACTTATGTGAAATTGAGCAAGGATGGTTTCCCAAAATCAAATGAGAAAAAGGAATTCATGAACAAAATTCGTTATCATTCTGGGATTGGTAGTCTCATGTATGTTGTGGTAGCCATGAGACCAAACATTGCATTTGTAGTAGGAGTTATGAGTAGATATATGTCTAATCTTGTAAAAAGCATTGGGAAGTGGTCAAGATGATTTCGAGATAGTAAACAATTGTGAGTCTTCATCAAGGTACATTTTTCATTTTCCTGGATGTGTTATCTCTTGGAGATCGCGCCTTCAAGAATGTACAACTCTTCCCACCACATAAAAATAGTATGTTGCAGCAAGTGAGGTATGTAAGGATGCATTGTGTCTATCTCATGTTGTTTGTGATATGGGTCTACCTCAGCATGTACCTCGTTTGCTCATCGATAGTCAGAGTGCCATTGCATTGGCTAAGAATCCGGTCTATCATGCAAAGACCAAGCACATTAAGGTGCAAGAGAATGGAAGTAAGAATGCTTCTATTCAAGAGATCACAATACAAAATAATTTCTTAAAATCCTCACTTCTCCGAAAAGTCTCTCCTAAAAAAAATCTAGTCCCCCAAAAGTGAGCTCTCTAGCTCTGACTGTCCGTGAAGATGGTGGTGGCGGAAGACTGACCAACACCTAAATCAGCCATAAACCGTATGAGCCACACACACTCAACAGTTGCTGTGAAAGCTGCCCTATACTCAGTCTCACAATTGGAAGTGTCCATAGTAGGCTCCTTCTTGCTCAACCAAGATATACATGAGCTACCAAGCATGAATCAAAAACCACTAGTGGACACACAAGTGTCATAGCAACCAACCCAGTCAGAGTCAGAAAAAGCATGCAAATCTGGCGGCAATGATCCACCCTTGGGATAAAACAACCCAAGTAGTCGGGTACCACTCAAGTAGTGAAAGATGTGCTTAACCGCCTGCCAATGCTTGACACCTGGGCAATGCATAAACCTGCTCATCTGTGAGACAACAAACTGAATATTTGGCCAAGTAATGCATAAGTAAATCAAGCATCTAACAACCTGCTGATAGAGAACAACATCAAATGCATCTCCAGCATCCTAAAGACTCAATCATAAACCTGTCTCCATAGGAGGGGCAATAGGCTTACAATCTTCAAGGCCAAAATGCTGCAATAATGTGCAATATATTTCGTTTGACACACAACCATTCCACCATCAACCTGCATAAACTTAATGCCCAAATAGTGATGCAAATGCCCCAAATCAAACATCTCAAATGAGGCAGGTAAATCAGCCTTAAAATCAGCAATATACCTCTCATGAGGACCAGTGAGCAGCATATCATCAACATAAACCACAATGATCAGAAGTACATCATTAGCACGCTTAACATATAAGGTGCTTTCAGTTGGACTCTTCTCAAAACCATGTGCAATCAGATAGGCATGTATCTTTTCATACCAAGCACGTGGTGCTTTCTTTAAGCCATATAATGCCTTCTTTAACCTACACACCTGGTTCTCATGCCCTTTTTGCACAAAGCCATGGGATTGAAATACATACACTTCTTCATGCAAGTCACCATTTAGAAATGCTATTTTGATATCCAACTGATGTACATTCCAACCATGATGAGCTGCAAGTGCGCAGATGCTACGAACAATAATCATTCGGCAAGTGGGTGCAAAGGTCTCATCAAAATCAATGGCTCTTTCTTGCGCATAACCCTTTGCAACAAGCCTAGCCTTATACCTATCAACTGTATCATCAGGCTTATGCTTCAGCTTGTATATCCACTTAGTCCCAATGGCCTTCTTGCCAAGAGGCAAGTCACATAAAGACCAAGTACCATTCTTCATTATAGCATCATATTCAGATTGCATAGCAGCCATCCAATTTTTTGAATTTTGTGCTTCATCAAACGAAACAGGCTCATTCTCATCATAGAAACTAGATGCAGCCATAACATAGCAATCTGATGCAAAAGAGGCACTATGAGAGCCTGAACGAGTACGATATGATATAGGTACATCTAATTTGCTATCATATAAAGTCTGCACCAACCATTTAGGCATAGTTTTTGCCTGCTCAATATCAGCTCTCTCATCAACAAGTGCATCATGTAAATCTGCATCAGAAATGGAATGATTTGCATCATCAGATGAAACCTACAAAGGTTGAGAAGTTGCCACATTAGGACCAACACTAGACTATCCACTTGTAAAAAGAGGAAGCAAAGTATCATACATGTCTTGGGAGCTAACAGATGTCTCCTTAGTACATGAAAGCAATGGCTGAATAACATCTTCCACAAAAACAACATCACGACTAACTAGAATGCGTTTAGTCTATGGATGATACAAACGACAGTCTTTACTTTCAGAATTGTACCCAACAAAAATAGATTTTACTGCTTTATCATCCAATTTTCTGTGATGTTGTTCAGGCACTAATGCATATGGCAAACAACCAAAAACATGCAGATGAGCAATAGATGGCTTGCGATCATGCCAAGCCTCATATGGAGTGATAGACTGCAACGCTTTAGTGGGACACCTGTTAAGTACATATGCTGCACACATGACAGCCTCAAGCCAGAAAGTATGTGGTAAAGCCTGACTCTTGACCATACACCTCACCATCTCCATGAGTGACATGTTCTTCTGTTCAACAACTCCATTCTGTTGAGGTGTATACAACACTGTACACTGGTGTTTTATCCTGCGTTCAGCCAAAAATGCATTAAAATCAAAAGACATATATCCCCCCTGATTAGAACAGAGGGTGCCCATTTTACATGGTGATAGATTTTCAGCCAAAACCAAAAATTGTTTGAAGCACATGAACACTTCAGACTTTTCTTTGAATGGATATACCCATGCATGCCTAGAAAAATAATCAATGAAAGTCACGAAGTAAAGATAATTTCCAAAAGAAGGAGTCTGCATAGGACCATAGACATCACTATGTATAAGCTGTAATTTTTGAGTAGCCCAAACTGAACCATCTTTTGGAAATAACGTTGCATTTTGCCCAAAATACACCCTTCACAAACATGTTTTCCAGGTGCCTCAAGTTTGGGCAAAGAGGACACCATTTCATTTGTAGGCATAGCAAACTAGCAAAATTCAGATGAACAAAGTGTGCATGCCAAAGCTTTGCATCTGATATAGCCTGAGAATCATGTACTGCACATGCCGAATCATTCATAGATCTTCATAGTCTATGAGCTTATACAACCCACGACATAAAATGCCAGAAGCAATAATCACGTCGCCATTTGACAGATCATGAACTGTACACCTATCATCAAAAAGTTTCACAACCAAGCCAATCTTGGCTAATGTAGAAACTGATAACAGATTTTTCTTGATCCCATGGCACAAGCAAAACATCTGACAAAGTGAAAGAACTACCATGAGCAGTAATCAAAATGATCTTACCAACTCCCATAACAGGATAAGAGGAGTTGTTGGTGCATGTAACAATATTCCTTGTAGGGGTAGGCTCGAGTGAAGAGAAGAAACTGTGCTGTGAGGTAATGTGTTTGGTTGCCCCAATGTCAAAGTACCAAACATCTGAGTCTACTGCAGACATCCACTACTCATGACAAGATGGGTCAAAATTGCAAACAATAGTAAATGCCCATTCTTCTCCCTGCACAAGATTAGCAGACTCTATTTTTGGTGTAGAGGCCTCTGCAACAACCTTTCCAGCCTCCTTTTTATTTGCCTCTTTTGTAGCCAATTTTGGACAGTTCTTTATCATATGATCATTCCCTTTATAGTACTTGCAAAACAATTTCTGCTTTTCTGATTTCTTCTCATCTTTATCTTCCTTCTTTGAATGTGCAGCATTCACATATTTCTACTTACTAGTTGAAGAGCTCCATTTTCCTTTGCACTTCTGACTAGCCAGGAAAGCTTGATCTGCAACACGCATAATGGACCTGTTCTGCCTGGACTGATCTTCTTGCAATAGAATAGAGACCAATTCCTCAAATGACAAGGAATTTGGATTGCCTTTCATCATCAACCGAAGAGTAGAAGCAAAAGTCTGATATGAATCAGGAAGACCATTCAAAACGGTCTGCACACGTGAGCTATTTGGTATAACCTCATCGGTAGAAATCAACTATTCCTTCAAGTCTTTGATCTTTGTTAGAAAACTGTCCATAGAATCACCTTCATTCATGTGCTCACTCTCCAACTGTTTTCGGAGGTAAGAAACACGAGCCTCATTCGTAGCTTAGTACAATGTGGTAAGTGTATCCCAAGCATCCTTAGTTGTTCTGCAAGAGCGAATGTGAGGAATAATGGCATGTTTGACAGACAAAGCTATCAATGCATGTGCCTGGGCATCTCTGCCATCCCAACGAATTTGCTCTACAGTAGGTATAGTAGAAACCGTAGCACGAGCAAGAATATGCAGAATATCATCATCTTCAACACCTTCTGCATCAACTTCAGTACCTACAGTTGTAATAGTTGCAGGTGTGATAGGACATTTTCAACACCCTACACAATGTTCCACAGTCCTTTTGCAGCCAATACATGTTACATCATATAAGCCCATAACGGGTAGTTTGTGTAAGGAATTGAACTCACAACCTCTTGGTTAGGAATGTGATGGGCTAACCACTTTCCCCAAAAGCCATGGTTGAGGATTACTTCCTAATCCTCTCTCTTAGGGTGTAGTTCAACCATCTCCTATCTATCAAGGGTGTGGTTCAACTATCTCCTACCTATCACTTTATTACATTCTTCCCCCCTTGGTCGATCATTGTCCTCAATGATCTACTCTTGTATCCCCTAGCCTCTATGATCATCCTCTTGAATTCCCTAGGTGCCCTTGAATTGATGTCCTCAACCTCACACAGCTTCTTGAACCTTGTTCGCAACCTTGGTCTATTGAACCCTTGCTCTCAACCTTGGTGTCTTGAACCTTCTTGTTTGCAACCTTGGTGTCTTGAGCCCTTGTTCTCAACCTCAATCTTGAACCTTGTTCTGACCCATGTTCGATATCTTGAATACTCAATCAAGTGCCACCCAAGGATTCCCAAGGGTTTCACACTTCCAAGTAGCTCATTGGATTGTTCATTTTGAGAGCTTTCCAACAGTATATTACATGCCTCAATCCGACATACGGATTGAGAGATACACCCCAATCTCTCTTGGATAGAGTTCCCAAAGCACCGCTTCGTAAATTCCTTCCCTTTCACATGATAGAGTGCTCAAGCGCCTTTTTTAGAGGCCATTGGGTCAATCCGCCTTTCCCAAGCCTACTTCCTAGGCTCTGATACCAATGTAAGGAATTGAACTCACAACCTCTTGGTTAGGAATGTGATGGGCTAACCACTTGCCCCAAAAGCCATGGTTGAGGATTACTTCCTAATCCTCTCTCTTAGGGTGTAGTTCAACCATCTCGTATCTATCAAGGGTGTGGTTCAACTATCTCCTACCTATCACTTTATTACAGTTGGTACCATCCAACTTATCCTCAACAGCCAACATACGGAATACATCACTGCTTTTAGCCATGGTCGGTGACTAAAATACCTTGATGCAAAAAATTGACTATATCTCAAAAAGTTGAGCAGAACTACCGAGACAAATTCTGATAGACTTGTAGCAAACTTCGAGACGCTTATAGTGAGGAACCGAAACTAGTATATATCTTTGGCACAAAAAGACAAAATAGCCTACACAAGCACTGCGATAGTGCGTTCGGAGGCCGAAACATTCGGAGGCCCTGAGTATACGTACCAAATTTTGTGTGATTCTAAGATTGTGACTGGAGGGGTGTCAATGATGCCCTAGATGAAGCGATGACATGCTCTCATACCAATTGTTGGAGTTAGACGTCTGTGGAAGCACGCGAACAACACAAGGAAGAAGAATAAGCTTGGAGCTCAACACACAATACTGAATGTATTACCACTAGAATGTACAAAGATAAGTAGCCCGTTAGGGCAATAGGCATATATACAAGCCGAGGGGAAAAAACCTCCTAGAGAGGGAAAAAAGTGCCCCGACGGTCCCAGAATGTTCACACACATCACTACCTAAATATATCAACATCAAGCTTCACTACCCTTGCACACATATCTTTACATGTTTCCATGTCATCGGTGTCTACTTTCTCCTCCTCCAGCATTGGCAACAATGGGTGATATGCAAAAATTCATGGTGGGTGATCTTTTATTTATTTTAGCCTTACAAACAAAAAGGTTGTTCATAAATTCTAAGAATTTGCTATATATATATCAAGCAGAGATATAAGATGTGATAACTGGGCATGCCATAAAATGTAAATCCAATTTAAGTGAGACTTAATTCAAACTACCATTCAAATTCAAGTCAATTTTATGAGGGTGATCAATTTCTCACCAAATGAATTCCCTGCAACATGTCAGTCTAGTTTGGCATTGTAGATATTCGCAAGCAACATGTAAGAAACAACTTATTTTAACACTAACTATGCTATCATGTAGGAAAGAAAGGAGAAACCTACATCATGTTGTGAAAGGAGAACATGTCACCTAATCTATCCTTTTTTGGTGGCCTTACACCCAGATTCTAAAATAGAGTTGAGTGTAGATATCACAAATGCAAGGTGGGAGATACCAAGCCTAGCTTTATGAAGGAAGCAAAGATTGGGTCAAGGTAAAGGATGATGTTAAGGATGACAATGAGGGTGGGTTGAGGCAAGGAAATAGTGAAAGTTGAGTAAAGAGTTGAAGATGCTTGAAGACAAGAATGTAAGAGAGTTCAAGTCTATACAAACTTAGGATGCGAACAATTTCCGATGAGGCCATTATCCAAACCTAGCATGAACCCCCAAAACAAGGGATGTTTTCAAAACAAGAACCCTCAAGTCAAGGTGTTTTGCATGAATTCGAGTAGAAAAGCATACTTGGAGAATCATTTGAGGTTGAGCAAGCAAGAGAAAAAAAGACATGGATTAAGGAATTTAGTATATGAGTAAGTAATTTCAAATACATGCAAAAGCTCATGGACAAAATTATAAGAGATTAAACCCACATTTTGATTTTAATATTTAAACATACAAAATGAGAAAGCATCATCACCTTCAAAAGGAGATACTAACAAATCGAGAAATATTCACAAAGGATATACATGAAGAATGTTCTAACTCCATCAAAGGTTTAAATTTGATTCAATATCCAATACTTAATAGAAGGACTTTACGGAACTGACGAAACTATGCAAGGTGTGACCTACAATATTCCTAACGAAGAAGACGTTTCTCTATAGCTCAAAACAGAAGCTTCATTGTGGAAAATGATGTATATGGTGCAAAACCTAAAAAGTCATTGCTTCTTTTCTTCTTGACCTTGGGAGCAATCTTGCTAACAATAAGGGAAGGTGCCACCACGTTTATCATTATGTCAAGCCTTTCCAAACCACAAAAACCCTTTTGTTCATGCAAGTACAATTAAAGCCTATTGATTCATGAGCTTTGTTTTTGAGAGCTTGAATCTTTCACTCTATACGATGTTGAGATGGCTGATCATTCGTGCCTTGTCATTGTTAGTTGATCTTCGTCCTCTTTGTAGTAGCTTTATTATTGGGTCATTGATTTGAGAGGACTTTCTCTTTTCCATATGCCAAAATTAGATTCACTTCTTTCCACCACACTTTAACTTTTTCAGTATAAGGTGAAAGAACAAGATTTCAGAGTTCAAATGACAAGCTATTAGCAATAGTGCTCCTAGTGGTAAACTGGTCTATGATGACATATGTGGAGCACTCTTGAGTGAGAAGATTCTAGAAAATCTATTGTTGGCTCTCAGAGTGGAGATGCATATAATGTTTGTCATTCTTATGAAGGAAAGAATCAAGAATGTGACAGGAGCAAGAACAAGGAAAAAAATGGTCAAGGGAATAAGAGTAGAAGTAAATCAAGAAAGAGGGATATCGAATTCCATTATTCTCATAAGAAATAATACATGAAGAAAGACTACTATGTGTGAAAGAATGCTAAAGGTAAAGGTCAAAATGTTGATGGGCATGTTAAATAACTACCTGCACCATCTGCTTCAACTATGAAGATTAAAGAAATCAATGTTATTTTTGATGATGCTGATGTGTTGACACTTGAGAGTAATGTGCCTACTAAAGCTCTTATGGCTAATTCTCTTCCTCACATGTGGCTGCTAGACTTTGGTGCTTCTTTCCATGTGACACCACATAGAGAATGGTTCTCTAATTATGCAATAAAGTTTTTTGGTACTGTGAGACTTGGCGACTCTTGGGCCAATGTGATGTTGTTGGGATTGGATATGTCATTGTGTAGTTCATTGATGGCTCAAAATTTACTATGTATAATGTATGCCATGTACTTTAGCTATCATGTAGTTTGATGTCAATTGGCCAACTTGAAGACCTTGTTTACAAGGTGGTTTTCCTACTTAACAACCTATGGCTTGTATTTGGCATGGTTGTTTGGGGCACATATCTCATAGTGGAATGGAAAAACTTTCTTTTTCTGGCTACTTATCTGTGTTATCTTTCTCTGATTTTTCATTTTGTGAGCATTATCAATATGGAAAGCAAACTAGGAATGTGCATAAAACACACATTGACTCTTTAGTTCAACCTTTAGATCTCATTCATAGAGATGTGTGTGGTCCTATGCCCACAAGGTCATTAGATGGTTTTCTTTACTTTTTCACTTTCATAGATGATGCTACTAGAAAAGTTTGGTTATATCCTATCAAATCAAAGGATGAGGTAATTCCTATTTTCAAAGAAAAGCTTGCTTCAGTTGAGACCAAAAAAGAAACTAAGCTTAAGGCTTTACATTCAGATAATGGGGGTGAAAATATCTCACATGAATTTAACCTTTTCTATCAGTCTAGAGGAATTTGTAGAGAGTTTATAGCTCCTTATACCCTAGTACAGAATGGTGTAGCTGAAAGGATGAATATAACTATTTAGGGTAGAGTAGTTTCTCTGTTGCATCATGCAAACCTTTCTGGCTTTTGGGTGGAAGCAGTGTTGACTGCAGTTTACGTGATTAATCTTTGACCTATTATTACCAAAGGTCTGAAAGTGGCAGAAGAGTTATGGACAAGGAAGCCACAATATTATGATCATCTTCAATTTTTTAGGTGTGTTTATATACCCAAGAATTTTAGACAAAAGCTCAACCATAAGTCAAAGAAATGCATTTTTCTTGGATATGGTCGAGAAGGAAAATTTGGATATCCCTTATGGGATCCTAAAGCACGATCAGTGATCAGAAGTAGTGATGTCATTTTCAATGAGTCTAAGATGCATAAACAACCCATTAAGGAGGTTGAAGTGAGAGTAGTGATGTTTAAGGATAATAGTCCTCTAGTTTGCATGCATGAAAATGCCACACATAGGGATGGTCAAGAAAATGTCCAATCAAATCACTCTACAAATGTTTCTATTAAGAAACCCTTGAGACTCTATGCACATGTCTCACATCCACCTGATAGATATGTTCTAGGTTTGGATTTTGTTATGCTAATAGATGTTAGTGAGCCTTCTTGCTACAAAGAGGCTATGTAGATAGAAGATCATGTCAAGTGGGAGCATGCCACGAGGAGTGAATTGGCTTCTATTCACAAGAATTGTACTTGGGGTTTGGTACCTTTTCCAAAGGGAACCAAAGCTTTACCATGTAAATGGGTATATAAGCTGAGATTCACATCAAATAGTGCTTCTCCAAAGTATAAAACATGACTTGAGTAGATACATGTCTTATCTTGGGAAGAAGCATTGGGAAGTGGTCAAGATGATTTTGAGATATCTAAGTGGCACTAAGGGAAAGTGTCTATGCATAGGTAGAGGAAAAAATCCACTATTGGTTACAAAAATTTTGACTATGCTAGTTGTGTAGACAATCATAAGTCTACATGAGGCTATATTTTTCATTTTTTGGAGGTGCTATCTCTTGGAGATTATGACTTCAAGAATGTACAATTATTTCCACCACAAAAGTAGAGTATGTTGCATCAAGTGAGGGATGTAAGGAAGCATTGTGGCTTTCTCATTTTTTTTGTGATATGGGTCTACCTCATCATGTACCTCATTTCCCCAATGATAGTCAAAATACCATTGAATTGGCTAAGAATCTAGTCTATCATGCAAAGATCAAGCACATTGATGTGTGGTATTACTTCATTAGAGATTGCTTAGCGACTAAGTGCATCATTCTTTAGAAGGTTCATACTGGAGATAATGATGTAGATGCTTTGACTAAAGCTCTGCCACATGATAGCTTTCAACACTATTGTCACTTGATTGGGGTTAGTTGATTCATGATCTTACATAGTTACTTGTATACTATGTAACATGCCCATCACGTGGGAGGTATAGTTTGTGTTGATATAGTTAGGTAGTGATGTGTGTGAACACTCTAGGACCGCTGGGGTACTTTTTTCCCTCTTTAGGAGGTTTTTCCCGGGGCTTGTATATATGCCTATTGCCCTAACGGGCTACTTATCTTTGTACATTCTAGTGGCAATACATTCAGTATTGTGTGTTGTGCTCCAAGCTTCATCTTCTTCCTTGTGCTATTTGCGTGCTTTTGCAGATGTCTAACTCCAACAATTCGTATCAGAGCAGGTCTTTGCTTCATCTAGGGCATCATCGACACCCCTCCAGCCACAGTCTTAGAATATCAGCTTGTTTCGACCTCCAAACGCACTATCACAGCGCTTGTGCAGGCTATTTCATCTTTTTGTGCCAAAGGTATATACCAGTTTCGATTCGCCCATATAAGCGTCTCAAAGTCTGCTATAGGTCTAGCAAAATTTATCTCGGCAATTTTGTTCAACTTTTTGAGATATAGTCAATTTTCTACATCAAGGTATTTTAGTCACCGGCCATGGCTGAAAGCAGTGATGTATTCCGTATGTTGGCTATTGAGGATAAGTTGGATGGTACCAACTACCCTTTATGGGCTTATATGATGTGACATGTATTGGTTGCAAAAGGACTGTGGAACATTGTGCAGGGTGTTGAAAAACGTCCTATCACACCTGCAACTGTTACAACTGTAGGTACTAAAGCTGATGTAGAAGATGTTGAAGATGATGATATTTTGCATATTCCTGTTCGTGATGCAGTTTCTGTTGCACCTACTGTAGAGCAAATTCATTGGGATGCAGAGATGCCCAGACACATGCATTGATAGCTTTGTCTATCAAACGTGCCATTATTCCTCACATTCGCTCTTGCAGAAGAGCTAAGGATGCTTGGGATACACTTACCACATTCTATTAAGCTAGGAATGAGGCTCGTGTTGCTTATCTCCGAAGATATTTAGAGAGTGAGCACATGAATGAAGGTGATTCTATGGACAATTTTCTAAGAAAGATCAAAGACTTGAAGGAATAATTGATACTGATGAGGTTATACCAGATAGCTCACTTGTGTGGACCATTCTGAATGGTCTTCCTGCTTCATATCAGAGTTTTGCTTCTACTCGTTGGTTGATGATGAAAGGCAATCCCAAATGCCTTGTCATTTGAGGAGTTAGTATTTGTTCTGTTGTAGGAAGATCAATCCAGGCAGGATAGCTCCATTATGCATGTTGCAGATCAACTTTTCCAACTTTCATTGATGATTTTTCCAGGCATGCATGGGTTTATCCATTGAAAGCAAAGTCCGAAGTGTTCATGTGCTTCAAACAGTTTTTGGTTTTGGCTGAAAATCTATCAGCATATAAAATGGGCACCCTCTGTTCTAATCGAGGGGGGGGAATATATGTCTTCTGATTTTAATGCATTTCTGGCTGAACGTGGGATAAAACACCAGTGTACAGTGCCATATACACCTCAATAGAATGGAGTTGCTGAACGAAAGAACATGTCACTCATGGAGATGGCGAGGTGTATGGTCAAGTGCCGAGCTTTACCACATAGTTTCTAGCTTGAGGCTGTCATGTGTGTAGCATATGTACTTAACAAGTGTCCCACTAAATCGCTGTAGTCTATCACTCCATATAAGGCTTGGCATGATCGCAAGCCATCTGTTGCTCATCTGCATGTTTTTGGTTGTTTGGCATATGCATTAGTGCCTGAACAACATCGCAGAAAATTGGATGATAAAGCAGTAAAATGTATTTTTGTTGGGTACAATTCTGAAAGTAAAGGCTATCGTCTGTATCATCCATAGACTAAATACATTCCGGTTAGCCCTGATGTTGTTTTTGTGGAAGATGCTATTCAGCCATTGCTTTCATGTACTAAGGAGACATCTGTTAGGTCCAAAGACATGTGTGATACTTTGTTGCCTCTTTTTACAGGTGGACAGTCTAGTGTTGGACCTAATAAGGCAACTTCTCAGCCTTTGCAGGTTTCATATGATGATGTAGATCATTCCATTTCTGATGCAGATTTACATGATGCACTTGTTGATGAGAGAGCTGATATTGAGCAAGCAAAAACTATGCCAAAATGATTGGTGCAGACTTTGCGTGATAGCAAATTAGATGCACCTCTATCATATCATACTCATTCAGGCTCTAATAGTGCCTCTTTTGCATCAGATTGCTATGCTATGGCTGCATCTAGTCTCTATAATGAGAATGAGCTTGTTTCGTTTGATGAAGCATAAAATTCAAAAAATTGGATGGTTGCTATGCAATCTGAATATGATGCTATAATGAAGAATGGTACTTGGTCTTTATGTGACTTGGCTCCTGGCAAGAAGGCTATTGGGACTAAGTGGGTATACAAGCTGAAGCATAAGCGTGATGGTACAGTTGATAGGTATAAGACTAGGCTTGCTGCAAAGGGTTATGAGCAAGAAAGAGGCATTGATTTTGATGCGACCTTTGCACCTACTTGTTGAATGACTACTGTTCGTAGCATTTGTGCACTTGCAGCTCATCATGGTTGGAATGTACATCAGTTGGATATCAAAACAACATTTCTGAATGATAACTTGCATGAAGAAGTGTATGTTTTTCAGCCTCGTGGCTTTGTGCAAAAAGGGCATGAGAACCAGGTTTGCAGGCTAAAGGAGGCTTTATATGGCTTAAAGCAAGTACCACGTGCTTGGTATGAAAAGATACATGCCTATCTGATTGCACATGTTTTTGAGAACAGTACAACTGAAAGCACCTTATATGTTAAGCATGCTAATGATGTACTTCTGATCATTGTGGTTTATGTTGATGACATGCTGTTCACTGGTCCTCATGAGAGGCACATTGCTGATTTTAAGGCTGATTTACATGCCTCATTTTAGATGTCTGATTTGGGACATTTGCATCACTATTTGGGCATTATGCAAGTTGATGGTGGAATGGCTTTGTGTCAAACGAAATATATTGGCACATTATTGCAGTGTTTGGGCCTTGAAGACTCTAAGCCTATTGCCGCTCCTAAGGAGACAGGTTCACGATTGAGTCTTCAGGATGCTGAAGATGCATTTGATGCTGTTCTCTATCAACATGCTGTTGGATGGTTGATTTACTTATGCATTACTTGGCCAAATATTCAGTTTGTTGTCTCACAGATGAGCATGTTTATGCATTGTCTAGGTGTCAAGCATTGGCAGGTGATTAAGCGCATCTTTCGCTACTTGAGTGGTACCTGGCTACTTGGGTTGTTTTATCCCAAGGGGGGATCATTGCTGCCAGATTTGCATGCTTTTTCTGACTCTGACTGGGATGGTTGCTATGACAGTCGTGTGTCCACTAATGGTTTTTGCTTCATGCTTGGTAGCTCATGTATATAATGGTTGAGCAAGAAACAGCCTACTGTGGCCACTTCCACCAGTTGTGAGGCTGAGTATAGGGAAGCTTTCATAGCAACTGTTGAGTGTGTGTAGCTCAGATGCCTTATGGCTGATTTGCGTGTTGGTCAGTCTTCTGCCACCACCATCTTCACTGACAATCAGAGCGCATTGGTAGTTGTGAGGAACCCTGTGTTCCATGCTCGCACTAAGCACATTGAGGTGCATTATCATTATGTCAGGGAGAGGTTCTCTGTTGGGGAGATCAGCGTGGCATATGTGCCCACACAGGAGAACATTGCAGACCTTTTCATGAAGGCTCTACCTAGGGAGAAGTTTGAAGATTTCTGCAAAGCTTTGGGCTTACTTCCTCTTGTGGAGTGATTTCCACATAGCTTGGCACTTCCTTATACATAAGTGCCACCTCCTTGTTTGCCGCATCACTCATAGGGGGGATTTGTTGATATATTTAGGTAGTAAAGTGTGTGAACAATCTAGGACCGTCGGGGCACTTTTTTCCATCTTTAGGAGATTTTTTTCCCCCAGCTTGTATATACGCCTATTGCCCTAATGGGATACTTATCTTTGTACATTCTAGTGGTAATACATTTAGTATTGTGCGTTTTGATCCAAGCTTCTTCTTCTTCCTTGTGCTGTTTGCATGCTTCCACAGACGTCTGACTCCAACAGTTTGTATATTTACACTTAGGTATTCTTTATCATTCTTTGTCTTTTCTCCGATAGTCACTTTGGCCATATTGGCCTTTAGTGAGAGATTGTTATCATTAGTATCCATGTGAAAGTCGAAATGGCTGCAGGACACTTTTGTATATTTTCCTTAATAAAACTTATAGTGGTCTGGTCAGCCACAGACTATAAGTTTGATCGCATTTGTATGACCCAATAAATATTTGTTCATGGTCTGTGTACCTTGGGTGGTGCCAAAGTTTAGGTTTCTACTGCAAGGGTATCATTACGGAGCTCTCGAGAAGGACTAGAGTCCAGCATCGTGCATCACCAGCTGAGAAATACTTCACAAATTCATGGAGTCCTAAGGATGATATGATGATCATGAACAAGTGATGTGCATGAAGGTGAAGGTGAGAAGTACAATAGATGCACACACACATACACACACACACAAGGTAGAGACAAAAAACAAAGAATGGAAGGAAAAATGCTTCTACTCAAGAGCTCACAATAAAAAAGAACTACTTACAATCTTCACTTCTCCTAAAAGTCTCTCCTAAAAAATTCTAACCCTCAAAATTGAGATCTCTAGCTCTTTCTATAGTTTTGTAGGAGTTTTGGCCAGTTTCGAATCTAGTGTATAACATAGTTAAAAATTAGGTTCTAAACTACTTTTGGGGTAGCTAACAAGCCCTAAAAATTATGAAATTAGGTATGTGAGTTCTACTTAAGCTCCTCAAGCTTGAGGACTCCTCATGTTGCACAAACTAGAGTTAAATTGAGGATTGATGTCACAAGTTTAGTGATGGAAATCAATGTTGAATGTTAAATGATATTTGCAAGTTTTAACAACATAGTGTCGTTGGAAAAAGGAACGCTTGATCTCCATTACTCTTGCGCACACATCTTTACACGTTTCCATGTCATCGGTGCCTTCTTTCTCCTTCTCTAGCACTACCAACAATGGGTGATATACAAAAATTCCTGACGGGTGATCTTCTATTAATTTTAGGCTTATAAACAAAAATGTTGTTCATAAATTCTAAGAATTTTCTTTATATATAGCAAGTAGAGATAGAAGGTACGATAATTGTGTATGACAATCCAATTTAACTCAGACTTAATTCAAACTACCATTCAAATTCATGTCAATTTTATGAGGGTGACCACTTTCTCACCGAATGAATTTGCCTGCAACATGTCAATCCGGTTTGGCATTATCGATATCCACAAGCAGCATGTAAGACACAACTTATTATAACACTAACTATGCCATCATTACAAAAGTTTTTGCTTGCCTTTGAGAATAGATTTGCTATCGTGTCGCCCTTTTGCTAGCAGAACTCTGTTTCAAGCATTCACACGGTTATGTTCCCTCACTAGGACGTGTAACTCCGTTTTCAAGTGATTCTGTCGTACGTCCTGAACATATGGAAGAAATGACCGCACAGGAGCCCATATACGACATTCCTAACGTAGCATGAAATTCTGAACTGTTGTGTGTTAAATTAACTAGGATACAGAAATCTGAACTGTTGGTATCGGCCTCACATCTAGAAATTCTACAACTTCTTCATCACTTTGGGTGCGCTTGCTTCACTGTACTTTCATCATTTCATGACCTCCAAAATCTAGTATGCTTGAATGCTGGAGTTTTTTTTACAGGCTTAGTAACCTTACTCAGTAGCTTATTTGCAAGAGGTCGCGAGCTCCCTTTTATAATATTCGCGAATTCCCGTCTCCAGCTAGAAGAGTTTCTATTCTTTTATGAACCGCGCAGTAGTGCACCTCATTTTGTGTAAAGCAAGTACTTGTTGACATGCTTTTGTATGTGCTCCAAGGCCACAAAAGTAGAGCTCTCTCCGAGTCTTATAAGTGTTCTACCTGTTTCTGTGCATATGATACGATGCAGCTATACCATGGCTATGCAGAGTCTTCTTCTGTTAGGAATTCGAACCATCGCAGAACATGTAAATTGTACATAACTGTCACTTCAACACGCAAATCAATCTATATTATGAATCTGTAACATGTACACCGTCAATGAAATTATCCAAGGCTCGCTAAATGATGACAAGTTTATCATATATCTTCCAGGTAGCATTGTTGTCAGCTAAATTGTTCAAAAAAGGAAAAATGCGCCAAAGGATGCACATGCATCTATTGTTGAGGTAGGCGGTGATTGATCTTTGTCAGAACCTCAATGTTCTACTTTGCAGATAACCCTAGAGCTGTTGCTCACAAATGCGTTAAGATAGCAAGGACAGACAGAGAACAGAACTCTCTCTTATGCCCTCTGATGTCTTCCCCATCTTCCATACTTTCCCTTCAAAGAGTTGGACATTAAACTTTGTCATGCCTCGTCCATTTTCGCAAATCTGCCTTTGATGCGAGGCCTACTGTCCGCCAGTGTTTTGCGGCATGCGTACTGCCAAGGCATGTCATCAGTAACCACTCCAAGCATACAACAAGCGGCCATACATCGGTCCATGGTTCCATATAAGACCAATAATCTGTAAGTATGCACATTTTCGTACCTTAATCTTCTTTCTGAAATCCCGAGCAGCGCGCTTGCGACGGTAGCGATCTATGCGCAGAACTCTTTCTTCTCTCGTGTAAGGTCGAAAATTCAACACTATGCCACACTGCTGATTATCGTCAGCGAGCATTTCGACTCCGCTCAATTCCTGGAGACACTAAACTCATTGATAAGATATAACATGGCTAAAATGTGTCAGCGCGGATCAAATCATCCATCTATTTCGACACGTTTCCGTACATTGCATGTATCTTTATATTCGTCTATTGATGAAAATGAAAAAGGACTGCCAACCTGTTGACTGCAATGCAGACATTAATCCTGAGCAACGTGGCAAACATATTCCCTCTCAGGATTATGTAGAAGCTCAAGAAAGCATATTGAACAACGATGAGCGCACATAGGTCGTTCGTAGAGCATACCTTCATTTCTTCTTGACTGTACAAAGTGGCAAAATTGATTCCTGGTTCGGGATAAACGTTCGTATTTACAGACATTCCTCGCTGCAAAGAAGAATATCTGGATGAGTCAATGACATTGGTGCTGCAGTACTCCGGAATAGTTGAACGGTTGCTTGAGGGTGCTTGTAGATCAGGAAAACCATTGGGGATCAGTGAATGATGTTTACAACTGCCTGTGTTAACTATACTAAGGAGATCTCTCGGTCTTGCAATATCAGCCTTCAGAACTCCGTCTTCGAACGATTTGAAACTGCTCTCCGCCTGCATGACGGTGTTGTCAGCGGTACAAGTGAAATCGGAGAAGAAAAACGGCTGTTGAGCATGCAGCATATTTCCTTCAAGCTGACTACCCGAGCCGCGTTCAAAAGATATGGAAGTTTTTGGCAGTTCAATCTCAGGTACTTGCGAGCGAATTAGTTGAGGAATCGCAGGGAGGCTCAAGATAGATTCTAAGGAAGGCCTTGTTATTCCATGCGTGGGATAGAAGTCGACTTTTTCTGTTAACGGCAATCCCGTCATGTTTGCGCATCCGGAAAGTTGTTGATCATGGCTAGGATTCTTCAATGGTGTCGATTGAGGCTTCCCGAAAAAATTGAGCATCTGCGTTTCAGGTTCCGGGTAACAAAGATGAGTTGAATTTCCAAACGGCTGTGCCATTGATAATGCTGTGCTTGACTCTGCAAATCCTTGTGACTGACATCCTATGCCACGGATGTCGTTAAGTAACGAGTAGTTTTGAAAGAGTGAAATGTTTTCAGTGGGATCGATAGCAGAAGTTACGGCGTTTGTGCTCAAATGATCTGTAGTATTGTAGGTGTGCAGAGAGCAATTTTGACCTGAGGAAAAAAGCAATGACGACGTTGATGTTGGTCCGGACGTACAAAAACTCGCTCCTTCTAAGGGGTAGCATATCGGCGAGCTCTTGAGAGTATTTCTTGGCGAATCGAGCAAGAATGAAGTTGCCTCATCGATCCTTTCTGCTCCTGCTTGGGTTATTGCACTTAGGATCTGATGCTCCTGCCGTTGCTTATAATGTTGGTGCGCCTGCCCAACGGGTTGCATATACAAGTATCAGAAAGGAGATGAATAAAATGTATTGCAAATGGGAGTAAAACTTCGCTGTGCAAAATGTGCAAACACAATTGAACTGCCAGGAAACGATGAAGCAGAAGGATATTTAAGTTGTGCGTACATTACAACTAATCCGATGCATGACCATGCAAACGGAGAAATTCTGTTAGAAAAAGGCCCCAGCCTACACAGCAGATTTAAGCCGGGGAAAGGTGAGAAAGGACGGTGTCGGAGCAGATGCAAAGCCAAGGAAATAATGAATGGCATAGAGCACTCCAGAGCGAGCTCAGGCGCCATTGTACGGGCGTGTATGGCCGTATATAGAACGGTACTGCACTGTGCAGTATGGTACCAAGAGCTCGAGCATGCAGACTACATCTTTGTCGTGCGGCAGTGTGAGCGAGCTTTTAGGAGACGAAGATGATCATCAATGGCTCTCCTCTCTTTTCTTCTTTCTTTTGTTCTCTTTCCGTCCCTATTTTACGATCCCATTTTTCCATCGAAAAGTGGGAGAACGTGTGTGGGGTCCAATTTTTTTAGTATTTAAGCGAAACATGGCTTGATTAACCGCATATGATTTCGGATTTTTAGCCCAAATAGTTTTCTTAATGTTGATTTGAATTTATTTTGAATTCAGTAATTAAGAAGAGCAGCTATAGAGGAGACCATTGAAGCTCTCGTCACTCGAGGAATGAATAGTCCACGAGCGTAGCCCATATGGTTGGGTTGTAGCTTTCCTAGGGTGAAAGCTAGGGTTCAATCTCTATGGGTTGTAATGGGAGGACATATCCTCATCCTTATGGTGAGATGCTAGGGAGCCTAGGTTTATAGCGCACCTTTGATTGCATGTATACTTGACTGGAATTCCTCTTGATCTAAATTGCCATCAAACCTTTCTCCATGTCGTGCTTTGTAGGCGAGCACCTAGTGGGTGATGTCCAAAACGGAGGCCAAGGTTCCTAAGCCCAATCTTGAGCTTCTCCCATGATCCGGACATCGAGTGGAGTCCTCATGATCCCGTGGCAATGATGCACTATGAAACATATGTGTTGAGCCGTTTTCGTTAAATTCGAAGTCGGCCTCTCGACGACTCCTCGAGTCAAATAGATGCACGGTAATGGGAATGCTTCCCCAAACTCTCCGTGAGTGCTTTGGTATTAGATATGGCCTCCTGTTAGTAAGGATGGGACCTATGACCCAAAACGGTGGAGAATATTGATTCTAGCCGCTCACCTATGCGGGCTATATTTGGACGGCATTCCGTTGACACATCAAGATACACCTCGAGATGAGCCATGAATTGGTCCAAGATCCATACTAAAGACGCTTCCACACAACTTTTAAGGCCTCATCTTGTCTTATGCTTCCACTTACCCTCTCATGAGGCCGTCTCGAGGATACCTCCGAGTCACTTCATAACACTTGGTATCAGAGCTCTCTTCTTGATGGTGTTTGTGATGGTGTGATGGAACATGGAATGTATCAGCTACTACGCGTCAAGCTTGGTAACGGTGACCATGGGGATTTTTGGCAAGTATGGGCCGGGTATGTGAGCAACCCATGCTTGGTGGAACAAAACGGCTTCGGCCTATCTCTCGCACTCGACTTGGCAATGTCAGCTAGGGTGAGATATCGCGGGTCTTGCCCTTCACCTCATCTTTGTGGTGGACGAGAAAGTCGTAGAACTCCCTAAGTCACACTCCACCCCTCACTAGGTGAGTACACTCTTTGGACGGCTCCCTCATCTACCAAGACGAACATCATAAGGTGGGTGCGTGCTTTGGCTGGCCCCCTTCATCTTGCATATCAGCTCAAGGTAAACATAAGGTGGGCAGTTCACACTTCAATCGGCCCTCACCTCATCTCTGAAGTGCAAGGGATCACACAGGTGGGACTCATGCTTCGGCCGATCCACGTCCATCGGCAAAGGAGACAACTTGCAGGCTAGGCTTGCGCTCCAAGCGGCCCATGCCCATTGGCAACAAGAAACATCATGCGGGCTGAACTTTGCGTTTCGACTGGTTCATGCCCCTTCGTCAAGCACTTCATCTAGGTGGAATAAAATCGTGCCTCAGTCGGATCAGCTCTATAAGTAAGGTCATCTTCAACCTGGGCTGAGTGTGTGCTTTGACTAGCTCATGCCCTTTGACAAGGCTTCCGATATGCGGGGTGAGTGTGTGCTTCGATCAGCTCATGCCCACTTCAACAAGGAAAAACATTGTGTGTGGAAATAACTTCATGCTTTGGTCAGGTAACTCCAACAATTGGTATCAGAGTAGGTCGTCGCTTCATCTAGGGCGCCGTCGACACTCCTCCTATTGCAGTCTCAGAATCGCACGAATTTTGGTGAGCATACTCAATCTGTTTTCGAGATCAAAACAGCTTCGCTATGTCGTGCCGAAATCGCGATCTGAGCTCGTTTCGGCCTCCGAATACACTATCATAGTGCTTGTGCAGGCTATTTCGTCTTTTTGTGCCACAGGTATATACCAGTTTCTATTCGCCAATATAAGCGTCTCAAAGTCTGCTACAGGTCTAGCGAAATTTATCTGGGCAATTCTGTTCAACTTTTTGAGATACAATCAATTTTTTGCATCAAGGTATTTTAGTCACCGGCCATGGCTGAAAGCAGTGATGTATTCCGTATGTTGGCTGTTGAGGATAAGTTGGATGGTACCAACTACTCGTTATGGGCTTATATGATGCGACATGTGTTGGTTGCAAAAGGACTGTGGAACATTGTATAGGGTGTCGAAAAACGTCCTATCACACCTGCAATTGTTACAACGGCAGGTACTGAAGCTGATGCAGAAGGTGTCGAAGATGATGATATTTTGCATATTCCTGTTTGTGCTACGGTTTCTGTTGGACCTAGTGTAGAGCAGATTCGTTGGGATGGCAGAGATGCCCAGGCACATGCATTGATAGCTTTGTCTTTCAAACGTGCCATTATTCCGCATATTTGCTCTTGCAGAACAACTAAGGATGCTTGGGATACACTTACCACATTGTACCAAGCTAGGAATGAGGCTCGTGTTGCTTACCTTCGAAAACAGTTGGAGATTGAGCACATGAATGAAGGTGATTCTATGGATAGTTTCCTAACGAAGATCAAAGACTTGAAGGAACAATTGATTTCTGCTGATGATGTTATACCAGATAGCTCACTTGTGCACACCGTTTTGAATGGTCTTCCTGATTCATATCAGAGTTTTGCTTCTACTCTTCGGTTGATGATGAAAGGCAATCCAAATGCCTTATCATTTGAGGAGTTAGTCTCTGTTCTGTTGTAGGAAGATCAGTCCAAGCAGAATAGGTCCATTATGCGAGTTGCAGATCAAGCTTTCTTGGCTAGTCAAAAGGGGGAAGGGAAATGGAGCTCTGCAACTAGTAAGCAGCAATCTGCTAATTCTGCATATTCGAAGAAGGAAGATAAAGATGAGAAGAAATCAGAAAAGCAGAAATTGTTTTGTAAGTACTGTAAAGGGAATGATCATATCATAAAGAACTGTCCAAAACTGGCTGCTAAAGAGGCAAAGAAGAAAGAGACTAGAATGGTTGTTGCAGAGGCCTCTACACCAAAAACAGAGTCTGCTAATCTTGTGCAGGAAGAAGAATGGGCGTTTACTACTGTCTGTAGTTTTGACCCATCTTCTCATGAGCAGTGCATGTCTGTAGTAGACTCAGATGTTTGGTATTTTGATAGTGGGGCGACCAAACATATTACCTCACATCGCAGTTTCTTCTCTTCACTCGAGCCTGCCCCTACAAGGAATACTGTTACATGTGCCAACAACTTCTCCTATCCTGTTATGGGAGTTGGTAAGATCATTTTGACTACTGCTGATGGTAGCTCTTTCACTTTGTCAGATGCTTTATTTGTGCTAGGGATCAAGAAGAACTTGTTATCAGTTTCTTCATTAGCCAAGATTGGATTGGTTTTGAAATTTGTTGATGATAGGTGTACAGTTCATGATCTGTCAAATGGCGATGTGATTATTGCTTCTGGCATTTTATGTCGTGGGCTGTATAACCTCATAGACTATGAAAGACCTGTAAATGATTTGGCATGTGCAGTAAATGATTCTCAGGCTATGTCAGATGCAAATCTTTGGCATGCACGCTTTGGTCATCTGAATTTTGCTAGTTTGCTACGCCTGTAGAAATCTGAAATGGTGTCCTCTTTGCCCAAACTTGAGGCACCTAGAAAACATGTTTGTGAAGGCTGTATTTTGGGGTAAATGCAGCGTTCGTGCTTTCCAAAAGATGGTTCAGTTTGCACTACTCAGAAATTGCAGCTTGTACATAGTGATGTGGTCTTATGCAGACACCTTCTTTTGGGAATTATCTTTACTTCGTGACTTTCATCGATGATTTTTCGAGGCATGCATGGGTATATACATTGAAGGCAAAGTCCGAAGTGTTCATGTGCTTCAAAAAATTTTTGGTTTTGGCTGAAAATCTATCAGCATGTAAAATGGGCACCCTCCGTTCTGATCGAGGGGGGGAGTATATGTCTTCTGATTTTAATGCATTTCTGGCTGAATGTGGGATAAAACACCAGTGTACAGTGCTGTATATACCTCAGTAGAATGGAGTTGCTGAACGAAAGAACAGGTCACTCATGGAGATGGCGAGGTGTACGGTCAAGAGTCAGGCTTTACCACATAGTTTCTGGCTTGAGGCTGTCATGTGTGCAGCATATGTACTGAACAGGTGTCCCACTAAAGCGCTGCAGTCTAGCACTCCATATGAGGCTTGGCATGACCGCAAGCCATCTGTTGCTCATCTGTGTGTTTTTGGTTGTTTGTCATATGCATTATTGCCTAAACAACATCGTAGAAAATTGGATGATAGAGCAGTAAAATGTATTTTTGTTGGATACAGTTCTGAAAGTAAAGGCTATCGTCTGTATCATCCACAAACTAAACGCATTCTGGTTAGCCGTGATGTTGTTTTTGTGGAAGATGCTATTCAACCATTGCTTTCATGTACGAAGGAGACATTTGTTAGCTCCAAAGACATGTATGATACTTTGCTGCCTCTTTTTACAGGTGGACAGTCTAGTGCTAGTCCCAATGAGGCAACTTCTCAACCTTTGCAGGTTTCATGTGATGATGCAGATAATTCCATTTCTGATGCACATGTACATGATGCATTTATTGATGAGAGAGCTAATATTGAGCAGGCAAGAACTATGCCAAAATGGATGGTGCAGACCTTGTGTGATAGCAAATTAGATGCACCTATTTCATATCCTACTCGTTCAGGCTCTCATAGTGCCTCTTTTGCATTAGATTGCTATGCTATGGCTGCATCTAGTCTCTGTGATGAGAATGAGCCTGTTTCATTTGATGAAGCACAAAATTCAGAAAATTGGATGGCTGCTATGCAATCTGAATATGATGCTATAATGAAGAATGGTACTTGGTCTTTATGTGACTTGCCTCCTAGCAAGAAGGCCATTGGCACTAAGTGGGTATACAAGCTGAAGCGTAAACCTGATGGTACAGTTGACAGGTATAAATCTAGGCTTGTTGCAAAGGGTTATGCGTAGGAAAGAGGCATTGATTTTAATGAGACCTTTGCACCTACATGCCGTATGACTACTGTTCGGAGCATTTGTGCATTTGCAGCCCATCATGGTTGGAATGTACATCAGTTGGACATTAAAACTGCATTTCTGAATGGTGACTTGCATGAAGAATTGTATGTTTTTCAGCCCCATGGCTTTGTGCAGAAAGGGCATGAAAACCAGGTGTGCAGGTTAAAGAAGGCATTATATGGTTTAAAGTAAGCACCACGTGCTTGGTATGAGAAGATACATGCCTATTTGATTGCACATGGTTTTGAGAACAGTCCAACTAAAAGCACCTTATATGTTAAGCGTGCTAATGATGTGCTTCTGATCATTGTTGTCTATGTTGACGACATGCTGCTTACTGGTCCTATTGAGAAGCATATTGCTGATTTTAAGGCTGATTTGCATACCTCATTTGAGATGTCTGATTTGGGGCATTTGCATCACTATTTTGGCATTCAGTTTATGCAAGTTGATGGTGGGATGGCTGTGTGTCAAACGAATATATTGACACATTATTGCAGCATTTTGGCCTTGAAGACTGTAAGCCTATTTCCACTCCTATGGAGACAGGTTTAGGATTGAGTCTTCATGATGATGGAGATGCATTTGATGCTATTCTCTATCAGCAGGCTGTTGCATGCTTGATTTACTTATGCATTACTCGGCCAGATATTCAGTTTGCTGTCTCACAGATGAGCAGGTTTATGCATTGCCCAGGAGTGAAGCATTGGCAGGCGGTTAAGCGCATCTTTCGCTACTTGAGTGGTACTCGGCTACTTGGGTTGTTTTATCCCAAGGGGGGATCACTACCGCCAGATTTGCATGCTTTTTCTGACTCTGATTGGGTTAGTTGCTATGACACTCGTGTGTCCACTAGTGGCTTTTGCTTCATGCTTGGTAGCTCATGTATATGTTGTTTGAGCAAGAAGCAGCCTACTGTGGCCACTTCTAGTTGTGAGGCTGAGTATAGGGTAGCTTTCACAACGACTGTTGAGTGTGTGTGGCTTAGACGCCTTATGGCTGATTTGGGTGTTGGTCAGACTTTTCGCACCACCATCTTCACTGACAGTCAGAGTGCAGTGGTAGTTGCGAGGAACCCTATGTTCCGTGCTCGCACTAAGCACATTGAGGTGCATTATCACTCTGTCAGGGAGAGGTTCTCTGCTGGGGAGATCAGCTTGGCATATGTGCCCATGCAGGAGAACATTGCAGACCTTTTCAGGAAGGCTCTGCCTAGGGAGAAGTTTGAAGCTTTCCGCAAAGCTTTGGGCTTACTTCCTTTTGTGGAGTGATTTCCACATAACTTGGCACTTCCTTATACATGAGTGCCAGCTCCTTGTTTACTGCATCACTCCCAGGGGGGATTTGTTGATATATTTAGGTAGTGATGTGTGTGGACATATTAGGACCGCCGGGGCACTTTTTTCCCTCTTTAGGAGGTTTTTTCCCCTCGGCTTGTATATATGCCTATTGCCCCAATGGGCTACTTATCTTAGTACATTCTCTAGTAATACATTTAGTATTGTGTGTTGTGCTCCAAGCTTCTTCTTCTTCCTTGTGCTGTTCGTGTGCTTCCGCAGATGCCTAACTCCAACATGTGTTATTGCCGAGACAAAATGGGAACCTTCTCCATCAAGCTCCATGAGACTGTAGGTTATGTGTGCCTATTTGCAACTCCAACCACTTCAATGCATTGACGGATCCTCGTTGCGAGGCCGTCGGTTGCACATGGTAGCCATGCAATTTTTAGCAGGTACCATCTTCACACACCTTTGTCAGCTTGCTTTTGAGTTCGTTTCGGTAATGTATGTGCATGTATAAAATCCTTGGCAAAGTTCCCTCAACTTCACAAGAGTTTCGATTGATCAACAACCTCAATGGGAAGCCATAATGTGTTCAAAAGAGGTAGAAACTGGAATTTCAAGCAATTGTGCAAATCTTGTTGGTGGGGGTACTTTGTGGTTCTCCCATTCATGCATGGAAGTTGCTTGAAGTGAAATCATTCAGTGAGATTATACGTCACATAGTTCTCTAAGGGCAACCTTAATCGGTTTGCCAAACCAACTCCCTGAATAGAAGATATCTCCATTCATCTTTAGTATTTTTGAATTTTTCAACTCTTCTTCTTTTGGAGTAGGAGATGAGCACTAAGATGATGAGGTCTCCAACTACAATCACAACCTCAAGTCACATGGAGCTCAATACTTGAATATCCACCCAACCACATACTTGGCTCTAAGACATTCCCTCTCTCTTTCCATGTGAAAGAATGTGAGATGGCATGTGTGCAAAGCTCTAAGGGAAGCTTGCCACCCTCTGTTTCTCTTGCTCCATATAACATTTGCTTCACCTTAAGTTCATTTTTTCCCCTCAGAAATTATATTGAAAGGTCATAGTGAGAGTGAGAGAGAAAACCACTAGAGTAAGTACTCCCACTAAACCCCATGTATCTTAAGTACATGGTCATATCTTCATGATGTTTCTCCATATCCTCCCCCTTAAGTAGACTCTTGGGAATGCAAAACAAGGTGGTAAAACATCTCTAAAGGTTTCTAACCTATTCCCATGTAGCACTATCCTCTTAACTATCTTTCTACTTTACTAGCCTCTTTATACATGTGATTTCTCATTTGTTTCTCTCGAGTGTGTAGTAACCTCTCAGACTCATGTGGAATATATTGAACAAAAAATAGGCTCTACTACTTCACTATTTGGAATGAGGTTGTTAGATTCACCTAGCCTTTTCTTAAGTCAAATCACATGAGAGACTGGATGGATTTGGCTACTATTTAGAATTTAGAGTTGGTAAGCCATCTTTGATATTCTCTTTAGTATTGGGAACTGTCATGAAGCTTTGAAGCCTTGAAGTTATTGATCACTTTGTGAGAATTAGAATATGTATCCTTCCTTCCAACTCCACCCATATAGGTGCCTCTAGGCTAAGGGTTCTAGCCTTACCATATGTTTGAGTCACATGGTTTCCAAAGAAGGGTTCTTCACATGGGCTTCTAAGTCAAGTAATCACATGGGATCACATAGGTGACTTGAAAATCACATGGATTTTATGTGAGGATTTCTAGACTTGTATGTATCCGCTCAAGGGAATTTGACTTGAATTAGTCAAAGACTAAGGCTCTTCACCTTTGGATAAAAACCTAAGTTCAAACCATTCAATTGAAATAAAATACTCAAGTGTTCTTGAATAAAACCCAAGGGTTCCAAGGGTCTTGAACCTTAGAACCCATGCAATTAGCCCCATAAATATGCAACATTCTTCCCCCCTTTTAATTTTTTTTTTCCGTATATAATGTGTATAGTGTTATCTCGTGCACTATGATTAGTCTCTTTGATCATGGACTCTCTCTCAAAGATTTACCTTGTTTTCTAACTTGAAGTTCGAAAAGGAAAATATTTTATTGATGGAACTTACTAGTTCCCAACGGGTGCTTTCTTCTATCCCATCCTTCCATTTAACTAGGCATTCTTTATGTGAATTATTCCTTGTCTTTTTATCTTGAGTGTAGAGCATTTTTTCTGGTTCATGAGGGATGTTTTGAAGTGAGATAGGTGGGACTATTGTTTCTAGAGATACAAGATTATATTGTTTAGTTAGTTTCCTTTCCATTCTACGAACATGAAATACTAGGTGAAGTAGATAATCTTTAGGAAGAATCCAAAGTTCCAACCTTTGTAAGAATCTTGAAAGGGCCACAATATCTTGGATATAGTTTGGGATGTTTTCAAAGTTTCAAATCTTTCGAGAACTTCTAAATAAATTTTTTCTCCAACCTTAAGGAAATATTTCATCTCTTATGGTTTCTATACACTTTAGCTCTACCATGGGCTTTCCTCAGGTTTTCTTTAGCTAATTTCAACTTAAAATTCATGTCTTCTTGGAAATCTTTAGCAGCTTGGAATTTTTCATTTTGCAATCTGATTGCATATGGGGCTCTTGGTTAGAACCAATAAATTAACATGAAGGGACTATATTCAATTGTTGAATGCTTAGCAGTGTTGTAAGCAAGCTCAACTAAATACAGAGTCTTCCCTAGCTAGTTTGGTTTGAAGATACATAAGATCCTAACCTATCTTCAAGTACTCGGTTGACCCTTTCTATTTCCCAATCCATCTATGGATGTTTGGTTGTGGTCATATCTAGCTTTGTTTCCATCCTGCTAAAATTATCTATCGATAAATAGCTAGTGAGGTTTCTATCTCTATTTGACACTATATCTTGTGGTAAAACATAGAGTCAGTAGAGATGTTCCAAACATCTTAGCTAATGCCATGATGTTCCAAACTCCATCATGTCATTTTTAGGTTCAAGGAAATCCTGTAATAAAGTCCATGCAAATACTTTTCCATTTACCATTGTGAATTTCCAAAGGGTGTAACAAGCCTCATATCTTCAACTTCTCCGCGTTATTTACTTGATAATTTGTACATTTAAGTACATAATCTTCTACACCTTTATTTACATGTGGAGAATAAAATTTTCTTTTGACCCCTTCATAGGTTTTGTTGATTCTTGGATGAACAATATCAGGGACATCATGGCATTCAAATAAACTGTCCTTCTTAGTCCTTGATTGCAAGGTACAAAAACTTTTCCTTTGTATAACAAAGCTTCATCTCGAATACTATATTGCTCAAACCCATCTTTAGATGATAATTTTGTACCTTGGTCACGAACCTTTTCCCAAGCTTCTTTAAAACTTGGAACTTCTTTATACTTATCTTTCGTCAATTCTACTAAGTCATTGGAGTTTTGTATGAAGCTCAAAGAATTCAACATAATCATATGGCTTAAAGCATTTGCAAATACATTGAATTTCCCTCTTAAATATCTAAGTTCATAGTCAAAATCTTGGAGTATCTCGGCCCATCTTGCCTTTTTACCTATAAACCGAGATTGGTTTGCAAACCATTTGATACTTTCTTGATAAAACACTATAGTCACTTTGGTGCCAAAAAAGTAATGTCTTCATTTCATTAGAGCATGCACAATGGCGCAAAGTCCCTTTTCATAGATGGAATAATTTTGTTGAGTTGGTTTCAGCTTTGATTTTCAAAAGAAATCGGTGAACCATTCTGATTCAACTCAACCTTGATTGCTACTTGACTTCCATCTATTTCAACCACAAAGAGTTCATTTGGATCTATTATATGTAGAACTGGATCTGATGCTAAGGATTTGTAAAGCCATTCCATACTCTCTACCTATTCTTTTTTCTCAACTAAGGTGTTTAGGCTTTCATTTAACTTTTCAAATGAAGGGATTGAGATCTTAGAAAAGTTTGGAACAAACTTTCTCTAGTATTTGGATAACCCCAAAAAAACTTTGAAGTTTTATAATAGTTTTAGGGTGTGGCTGGTTAGGGATAACTTGGACCATTTAAGGATCTACTTGAGTTCCTTTCTCATATACAATATGCCCGAGATATCTGGTTTCTAATTTAAATAATTCACACTTAGTTTCTTATCCATAAAGCTTGTTTTCTCTTAGAATTTTGAAAAATTGTTTCAAAATACTCCAAATGGGAAGCAATTTCTTAACTATAGAAATAGATATAATCAGCAAAATCAATTACAAATCTTCCTAAGTATGGTCTTAGGATTTATTCATTACAATCACGAATGTGGCAAGGGAATTCATTAATCCAAAAGGCATGATTAATCAAAGATCAAACTTTAGGAATATCTTTGATCCTTTCAATTGATCAAACGAAGTATCTATTCGGGGTATTGGATATTTATTCTTATTGTAACTTTGTTTGAAGCTAGATAATAGATACACGATCTCATTGAACCATTCTTTTTCTTAACCAAGATGATAGACATTTCCCAAAAAGATTGGCTATGTTGAATGAATCTTTTATACAATTATTCTTTCAATTTTCTTTCCACTTCAACTTGTTGGGAATATGGGAGGTTGCAGGGCAATTTACATGTAGGCTTAATACCTAGGAGTAATTCTATAGCATAATCAACTTGGTCATGGGGAACTAATCTAGAAAACATCCTGGTAATTATTTATGAAACACTAACTTAAACTTTTCATGATCAAACAAAGGGGATGACACATATTGAATTTTATTTACATTGTATACATCATTTTTACATTGGTGGGAAGTATCACGTAAACTTCTAGTTTATGAGTATTTAAAACTTTCCTAGATCCATGCTTGAGATAAAAAAAATACTTGGTGTTTCATCAAGAGTTCTTCTACCTCATTTCCATTTGTATCCATGAGTGCATGTCCATTTTACATCCAAGAGACACTCAATTTTATAGCATTTTATATTTTATCTCATTATATTAGGGTACCTTGGCATTTGTTTCTACCATTGTATTCATTATCCATAAGGGATAATTATCCCACATATGATGTCCTTTGGAGAGCCTCCTCCAACTCTATATAAGAAGCACCTCTCCCGCACTTTGTGAGATCATTTCTAAGTCATGTGAGTTTACCCACTTCTTGGTCTAGTCACTTTGAGTCTCTCACGATCTTTCATTTTGTGAGTACATCATTTCATTTTTCTTCCATGTGTGTACTTTCTACATGGTATCAGAGCACTAGGTGGAGGTCTTAGTAGTTCTTTTAGAGGTGACATTAATGTTCTTAGTGGTATTCTTTTGGTGGTGAATTTGTTTCATCATCTAGCTCGTGCTTTTAGAGGATTTTGGATGCCTTTTTCCCTCCCATCGAGCTTTTCTACCGCTCTTTCCCATGCTCCCACCCTTCTTTGTGCTTATTACATTGTCATTGGTGACATTTCCTGGAGTTGGTAATGGCTTCATTTTTAATGCATTCCAACACTCCTTTGCAAACATCTTTGTATATTGTGAGGGTTTCATGCATTTTGATAGTCTCTAATTCACATTTCATGTTTCATTTTTGAGTGCCAATATAATCTATTATCAATAGTCTTGCCACAATATCATTGTATAGATTTTTCTATTATCTCTGCTTTTGATGTGCTATCTTGATTTGAACCAGAAATTCCCATCACTTTGCTGCTTGCCCTTGGTCTAACATAGCTACAACTGCTCGATGTGCATTGTTCTTTCCTCTTCAATAGTTCCTCACGCTCTTTTGCTATCTACTTTCTATGCATGTACATTGTTTTTGTAGTAATCACTTTCAAAGCATTGAGAAAACTTTTTGGTGTGCCTACAGAGAAGGTTCTTCCTTAGAATTCCTCAATCTCAAGCAATCAAAGGAGTATGCAATAACATTTCTATGCTTTGAATACCTCTGTAGCTGATCCTTGTCAATGAAAAGTAATAACAACTATTGAAATCTCTTCTCCCATAAAGAGCATATATGGAGAAAATATAGGAGACATGTAGAGTAGTAAGAGAGTCAAGATACCTCTGTGTGATACTATTCCAAAATGAAAGCACACAATAGAGACGTCTTCTTCTCTATCCAGCCCAAAGGCGAATCATATGTTTCCATCCAATAAAACAAAATTTGTGGATCTCTCAACCCACCTTTGATGCTTATGAGGGTACCTAATTCAGAGCTTATGATAGATACATTGGCACTACGCAACAAGAGATAGACTAGAATGGAGGAGGAAATCCAAGAAAATGTGTAGGAGTGCATGGTGTGTGCCTAACATCTACCACCAATGTTGCATTGTGCCCTCTCTAAGCTGCACAAGGACATCACCTATCCAAGAGACAACGAGACTATATCCTAGAGATAGAGAGAGAGAGAGATAAAGAGAGAGATAGAGAGAGGCTTCGATCCTCTTCTCTCATCCTTCAGCTACACTTGATAGCTCCATCATCAAGCTAGACGAGTTGTGCAACTCTCTATAGATGAAAACACACACACACACACATCCTCTACTTTCTTTATTCTTTTCTTTGATAAAGACAAATGCAGAAGAACTGGGACTCATGAAGAAATAGAGAATGGAATGAATTGATTCATTTGCAACTTCCATTCAAGTGAATTACATCATTTCTTACTACTTTATATAGCAAAGCACATTTTTTATGCCCATGCATGCTCAAGTTGATTTCAAAATACTTTGGCTTGTAAGCATTTCACATTGCATTTCTCAATCTTTGGGTGCCATACCATTATTGACACACATAACCTTCCTCCCTAGTGTGAGAGCAAAAGCTCTTGAACCTTCACTATCTTTGTACTCTTGCACATTTTTTTTTCTCCTCAAAACATATATTTGTAGTGCTTCAAAGCACTTTCTCTTGTAATCCACTTTGGAAGGAGAAATCTTGTATTGTCCAAAGGGTTTAACCCTCATCCTTGGCACTATTTGGCACTTAGTATCCTACAATTTTTCTAACTACAAGTAATAGGAAAAGAAACTTTGTGTGTGTGAACTTTGGAATGCTATTCTAAGCCCCCAAAGCATGTCTCTAAGTGCATTTTGGGCTATTCTACGCCCTCGAAAGGTGTCATCATGTCCAAAGGGCTACTCTAATCCCCCAAAGGCGTCATGATGTGCAAAGGGCTACTCTAACCCCCCCCCCACCCATCTCAAATTTTAATGTCAACTTCAATTTTGGAAGTATGGGAATTCATTTGAGAAGTTCCTATTTCAATGGAGACAATGTCTATAATGTTTGAATGCATCGTCTTCAAGTATGTTGTTCTTACCATCATTTATGCTTATGTTTGTGCCCATAGATGAGAGGTTGAATGGTATGGACCATCATTTGTGGAAGGGCATGATTATGATTTATTTGTACACAAAACTATTATATGAAGTGGTCTATGTTGTGGAACTCAAGCCTGATAGGGAGAGTGACTTAGCAGCATGGAATACTTGGAATGTAAAATATAAGTGAGCCCTAGGACAACTATTGCTAGCTTGTGATGAGTTCACCAAAGGGCATATTACTTCTTGCAAGACTTCCCATGATTCTTGGAAAATACTTCAGATCTCTACAAGGATAAAATTCCCTAAAAAAGTTACTTAGAAGCAGAGTTCCATAACCTTATATCGATTAGGCCCTAGGATCCCATCACCAAGGTCATTACCACTTTGAAGATTACCAATGCAAACTTGTGTTTTGTGGCAGACATGTATCAAGTGAAAATGTGGCTATTAGGCTTCTTAATAAGCTTTCTAGTCCTATGAGACTTTTTTAAGAATGTTTTAGAATGAAGGAAAAGTGTTAACCTAGCAGTAAGTGTGAATATTTTTGCTCCTCCATGACTCACAAGCAAAGTTTTCAACATCGCAAGAAGTTATCATGAAAGCAAAAGGTCCCTTCAATAAATCCACGAACTTTAGTAATCACTCTAAAAATGTTCCTAAACAAGGCTCTAGAAATTTTTCCAAGACATTTAGATGCAACTATTGTGGTAAATTAGGGCATATTCAGAAATTTTGATAAGAAAAAAAGAACAAATCTAAAGCATCTACTTCCAAGTATCAAGCTAAGTCATCTCAGTATAGGTCTAATTACTCAAAGGAATATCTTTTTATCTCAACCACAACCAATGCCCAAATCACTTCTAGCTCATCAGAGGAGTGGATATTTGATATTGGTGCAACCTCCCACATGTGCAAAGATCGTGTGTCATTGAAGAGGTACAAGACCACACAAGAAAAGTGTACTTAGGAAATAACAAGAGTATTGCAATTGAAGGTAAAAGCAAAGTACAAGTTACAAGTCATTGAGGAGAATCAAAAGCCTTATCAAATGTATTTTTTGTACCAAACTTGTGTATGTACCTCCTCTCCATCAAGGCAATCACTGATGATAAAAAACAAGTTCTCTTTGACAACACATCAGTGAAGGTGATTGATCCAAGCACCAAGGAGGGTTTTACAAGATTTCATGCTTTCTTACGAAGGAGTCAATTTCCACCCTATGGACACACATCCTACTTAACCAAAATCTCACCATCTCAAATGGTTAACCATTTGTGATCCTACTTAACCAAAATCTCACCATCCCAAATGGTTAAGGAATTACCCAAGATTAGGAAAGTGCATGATATCTGCCAAGCTTGCACTCAAGGCAAGCAACATAGGGCTCTTCTTCCCAAAGAAGCTTCCACCCGAGAAAGGAATCCTCTAACCCTAGTCCACATGGATCGCTGTGGACCAATGAATATCCCATCTCTTAGTGGATCACTCTATTTCTTTCTTATAGTAGATGATCACACAAGATACATATGGGTCTATTTTCTCAATTCTATGGAAGATACATTTTCTAAATTCAAAGAATGGGTCTATCAAGTTGAGAATGAGGCGTCAAGTTTAGTCAAGAACATTAGAAGAGATGGAGGCGGTGATTTCATTAACCATGAACTTCTTGGAACAAAAAGGCATTATTAATGAATGATATTTTGTGTCCTTTCATTGCAAAATTCGTTGTAGATTTTTGCGGATGATTTTCTAGTGTTTTATAGGTCTATATATGACCATGAAAGTAGTTTAAGGTTAGTATAAAATAAGTTAAAGGAAACCAATTGTTTGTAAATCTAGAAAAAACCTAGTTATTTATTTCAGAAATAGAGTATCTAGGGCATGTAGTCCTAGCTGAGGGGTGCAAGATGGATCCCAAGAAGGTCTCAATGATATTGGGATGGCCATATCCTCACAATGAGGGACCACTTTGATCATTTTTAGGAATTTCTAATTTGTATTAGAAAATTCATTTCATCTTATCCGTTAATAGTAGCACCTATGAGGAATTTTCTTTAAGGAAAAGTACCTTTTGCATGGAAGGAAGAGAAAGAAGATAGTTTTGACACTTTGAAGAAAGCCATTTTAGAGGCTCTATTACTCAAAGTGGTGGATCCAGAGAAGCCATTTGAGTCGGAGAAAATGCTAGAGGCATAGTTATGGGCAGTTTTGAGCAAAGATGGTAGGCCTATAAGATGTTAAGTACTACACAACAAAATTTTGTAGTGCATGAATATGAGTTGTATGCAGTGGTGCATGCTCTTAAAGTCTAGAGATACTATCTTTATGGTGTGCATTATAAGGTATACACAGATCATCATGCACTCAAATATTTTTGTAGTCAGCCAGATCTTTGAGACAAACATGTTAGTGCAAAGAAAATATAGTAGCTAATGCATTGTGTCAGATAATGTATAAAATGAAGTTTATGCTTCAAGAGATAAAGGAAGCACAGATGGAAGATGGACACTTATTACAGATTATTAGAACCATCAATGACGAGATTATAGAAGGCATGGTAATTTCATCTAGTTCTTCACCTAGTAAAGCAAACAAGTCAAGTCTGTATTCCAGTTTCTCAATGGAGACTAGAATAGTTAAATGAAAAGGAAAGGTTTTCATACTAGATTCCTAGGATTTGAGAAGAAAAGTCATGCATAATAACCATGATATTCCTTGTGTAGGGCATCATGGTGTTAACATGAACATTCAATTAGTTAAAAGAACGTTTTGGTGGCATGGATTAGCAAGATATGTGCACAAATATGTTCAACAATGCTTTATGTGTTAGGTCAACAAGCTAGAAAGGGTTAAGACACCAATTCTTTTACACCCTTTACAGATTCCATAGCACAAGTTAGATAGTGTATGGATGTTAGATTCCCATGACACTTCTAGAATTTTATCTTTGAAAAGTTGAAAGTGTCATTGAAAATGAGTAGTGATGACCATCCATACATATTTGTGCAGATCGAGAACATGTTGAGGGCATATGTGTCTGAGAGGCATATAGATTGGCATAGTTATTTTCCATTAGAAGTGCTTCTAATCTTTTACCAAGGTTTTGTGGACATTGGAGAATAATTAAGATGTGTAGTGATGTTGCATACTAATTAGAGCTTCCTCCATATTGTGGAGCCCATATCCATGTCAGTAGACTTAGAAAATATTTTTATAGGGAGGATAATCTGATAGAGAGTATTATTTCTTTGCAAGACAATGACAACATGGATCACTCTATAGATAGGATACTAGATAGGAGAAAGAAACGATTGAAACATTGTGTCATCCAAGAGTATTTAGTAGTCTGGAGGGGATTGTTATTTAGAGATTCTAATTCGGAATCAAAATCTCTAGTTCACAAGTACTTGTGCTCATTGATCATTGAGGACAATGATCTTTAGAAGGGGGAGAGTGTGTTAGACATTGATCTATAGGCATCATTATATGTGTGTGGGACAAGGGCTAATGTTAGCCAAGGTCCATAGCTGAGGAGTGTTACACTTATGGGTTCGTCGAGTAGCTTTGATGTGAACCTTTTCCCTATACATGGGCACTTTTTACTCTAGTACTCCCTAGATGTTTTTTCCCCATGTTACCACATACATGATTCACTCATATGTGGTGGTACTTTGTACTTAGGGATATGATTTAGCTCTTACTTCAGTTTTGATCATTGTCAATAGAGAGAGCTAATCCAGCCATCCATCTTCTCCATGTGTCTTGCTTCATTTGTGCTCCTTGTATGTGCTTCTTGTGTGTCTCTCACACTTCTACACACACCCAACAGTGGTATCAGAGTAGGTTCAGCTCCTTTTCAAGGTTCGGTTTTTTGCGTCATGACATGTGTGCACTTTTAATAGTGCAAATCGACTTCTGAGCATAGAATAGTGAATTTCAATAGCCAAGAAACATTTCCATCAATTGCACTGGAGTTTCGCCCCGATTTCAAAGCCATTCATGCAGTCACAATTGCCATCAGAGTGAGGATTTGTGAGCTAAAAAATTTCAGTATTCATTTTAACTTTCATCGAAGTAAAGATTTTTGCACATTCTTGTTCTTTAGTGAAATGGCATGGAGCAATGACTTGTTTGGCATGTTTCAAGCTGAAGATAAGCTTGATGGGACCAACTTGTTGATATATTTAGGTGGTGATGTGTGTGAACACACTAGGACCATCGGGGCACTTTTTTGCCTCTTTAGGAGGTTTTCTTCCTCTGGCTTGTATATACCCCTATTGCCATAATGGGTCATATATCTTTGTACATTCTAGTGGTAATACATTCAGTATTGTGTGTTGTGCTCCAAACTTCTTCTTCTTCCTAGTGCTGTTTGTGTGCTTTCACAGACCTTGATCTCCAAAAATTGGTATAGTAGGTTGTCGCTTCATCTAGGTCATCCTCGATACCTCTCCGGTCACAGTCTTAGAATCGCATGAAATTTGGTGTCCATACTGAAGTTGATTAGGAGATCAAAACAGCTTCGCTGTGTGGTGTCAAAATTGCGATCTGAGCTTGTTTCGACCTCCAAATGCACTATCACAATGCTTATGCACGCTATTTCATCTTTTTGTGCCAAAGATATAAACAAGTTTTTGTTCAGCAATATAAGCATCTCGAAGTGTACTAGAAGTTTAGCAAAAAAAAACAAAGTCTATTAATCTAGTGCAGAATGAAGAATGGGTGTTTACTACTGTTTGTAGTTTTGATCCATCTTCTCCTGAACAGTCGATCTCTGTAGTAGACTTAGATGTTTAGTAATTTGATACTGGGACAACCAAACATATTACCGCACAACATAGTTTCTTCACTTCACTTGAGCTTGCCCCTACAGGGAAAAATGTCACATGCACCACAACTCATCGTATCCTGTCATGGAAGTTGGTAAGATCATTATGACTATTCTGATGGTAGTTCTTTTACATTGTCGGATGCTTTATTTGTGCCAAGGATCAAGAAGAATCTGCTATGAGGTTCAACTTTAGCCACGATTGGATTGGTTGTGGAATTCATTAATGACAGATGTACAATTCATGATCTGTCAAATGGCGACATGCTTATTGCTTTTGGCATTTTATGTCATGGGCTGTATAAGCTCATAGACTATGAAAAATCTATAGTACATGGTTCTCCGGCTATGTCAGATGCAAAGCTTTGGCATGCATGCTTTGGTCATCTAAATTTGGCTAGTTTGCTATACTTGCAAAAATGTGAAATGGTGTCCTCTCTGCCCAAACTTGAGGCACCTAGTAAACATGTTTGGGAAGGCTATATTTTGGGCAAAATGCAGCATTCCTCCTTTCCAACAGATGGTTCTGTTTGAACTACTCAGAAATTGCAACTTGTTCATAGTGATTTCTGTGGTCCTATGGAGACACCCTCTTTTGGAAACTATCTTTACTTCATGAATTTCATCGATTTCCAGGCATGCATGGGTATATCCATTGAAAGCAAAGTCCAAAGTGTATATGTGCTTCAAACAGTTCTTGGTTTTGGCTAAAAATTTTTCAGCATGTAAAATGGGTATCGAGGGGGGGGATATATGTCTTCTGACTTTAATGCATTTTAGGATGAACATGGGATAAAACATCAGTGTACAGTGTCATATACACCTCAACAGAATGGATTTGCTAAACGAAAGATCATGTCACTCATGGAGATGGCGAGGTGTATGGTCAAGAGCCAGGTGTTACCACATAGTTTCTTGCTTGAGGCTATTATGTGTGCAGCATATGTACTTATCAGATGTCCCACTAAATAATTATAGTCTATCACTCCATATGAGGCTTGGCATGGTCGCAAGCCATCTATTGCTCACCTGTGTGTTTTTGGTTGTTTGGGATATGCATTAGTGCTTGAACAACATCGTAGGAAATTGGATGATAAAGCAGTGAAATGTTATTGTTTTTGGTATAGTTCTGAAAGCAAAGGTTGTCATCTGTAGCATCCATAGACTAAACACAACCTCATTAGTTGTGATGTTGTTTTTGTGGAAGATGCTATTCAGCCATTACTTTGCAAAATTAGTTCCTCTAAATTGAAAACTTCTCAAAAATAATTTGGTGCCTTATACCTACACACAAAAGTTTACAGCAATCTGAGACCATTTATGAAGCATGCATTCTCCATGCCTTCTCATGGACTCTTTGTTGTCAGCCTTCTTCATGAGCTCTCTACAGCCAACCTTGCTTTGATACCATGTCAAGAGAAGGGAGATAAGGAAGAGAGATCTCTCACATACTCTTAGACACAAAGACGAGATGCACCATGGATTCAGGCAAGGAGGAATAATCTTCTTCTACTTCATCTATTACTGTAAGAGAATGTACAAGAATGAACTAACTCAACAATACAACCAAAAAAATTTATAATAAGAAGTACATAATGAAAACCCTAATGTCTTGAAATGAGTGAGTTGGCAAGAAAAAAGTGTTCCTACACTCTTTGTAGATAAATCTATTGAATTTCACTAAAATTATTTTTGACAGATATTAGCATAATCACTATACATATCATAGAAACAAAAAAGTGATAATTGTCATCCTTGAGCATCATATGGTGAGCTTTACATCGTAACAATATAGTGCGCTCTTGAATATGGTAGCATGCTCTTTAATAGATTGTTCAAGAGGTTTCCTTAAAGCTTGCAAGTTAAATACAATTATCCAATGGTTTTGAAGCTTCCAAAACTTTTCAAAAAATCCATTCTCATATCTATATATGAAGTAAATGATTTTCATCGAATTTGATCAGCCATCTTACCACTTCAATGGATAAAGTAGCTTCGAATTGTTGACATTTCCTTCTCTAATTATCACTTCTATCTAATAAGGCATAGTGAGTTTCAAACAAATGGATGTGGATATTAGGTTCAATGGTAAACCTGTTTAAGGAGATACCACTCATGCAACTCCATATTGTTGAAGAAATTATCATCTAGAAATAGATGATTGTGCACTCTCTCTTCTTGATGCAATCTTCCCACTTTATACTCTTTCTCTCCCTCTCGTTTTCCATTTTCCATCATGAGCTACTCAATCCAAGGTTAGGTTTTTGCAAGTTCTTCCTTCTCCAAAAGTGGTAGGGTTAAGTCATAAAGTTGCACTAGTGCTTCTTGGTCCTTGCTAGCAAGCTCATGCCTTGTTCGCCTCCTACAATAATCTCCCATCCTAGGGAGAATATCTTGCAATCCTACTTGATCTATTAAGAGTCCTACTTGATCTATTAAGAGAATAGTTTCTCTTGTTATTTGCTAATTTCTTGAGTCCTTCTTCCCTAATTGCAAGTTGGGCATTGCTCTCCTCGATACCTTAGCATCTCTTTCCTTGGCAGGCTCAAATCCCTCCTCTCACTTGTCTCCCATCCCATCATGCTTTCAAGTGTTGGATGATTTTTTCATAATATTATCTTGATCTCTACCAAAAGTTTTCGGAATGGGGAAACTAGAGCACCATGGCACTATGTGATTATTTATGTTCCTAGTTTGCAAAAGTCACATCAAAGGTTAGTGACTTCACACAACTATAGCTACACATAGATCCTATTCGTTGTGAATGAAAATTTTATTTAAGTAAACACTATAAAGGCTATTTTATATTCTTTCCAAGGTGCTTCTAGCAATTAGAAAAGTAGGATTATGCCACATATTTATTCATACATGATATACATGAGGGTGAAAATTATTCGTATTAATCAAAGAACAAATAGGGGTGACTTTGCGGAGTCTCTAAGAGTTCAACACTTGTTACTTTTACAATGGTATTTAGAACAAAATATGTGAGTTTCTTGCTACTTAATATTTCTACACAATCATTATACTGCTATGTACATACATGTTGTCTCTCTAGAGGGAAGGATGTGTGATTCTTAAAAAATTCGGTCACTTTAGGGGTGTCATCTCATCTTCTAACTCTTTTCATTCTGATTTGAGATAAAACATAGTTATATAGAATTGACACCAACAACGACTAAGAGAACCAATGTTAATGATCAAGAATTTACTTGGTCATGTGCATACATGTTATAAAGTAAGGTTATGATATGAGCATGTAACTATTTTAGATAGATATGAAGTTCAACATTGTTTGATTATTTTGTGTTTGACCAAAGTCTCAACATTAGAATTATGCATAAATTCATGTGATCTCTAAACAAGTAAGAAGCTTGACCTAGTGGTTTAGTCAAATGCATGGGAAGTAGGAGATCTTGGATCCATGTCCTATAAGATTTGTTGGAGTTTTTTTTGCCCCAAGATCTCTACAGCCTTTTAGAAGCATCCACTTGAGTCAATTCCAATTAGTAGGTACACTTGGAGCACATGTAGTTACATGGCCAACACTTGGATGGATATTATCAACCTACCATAGAGGATAGCTCCTTGAAGAGAGCTATATATATATATATATATATATATATATATATATGTGTGTGTGTGTGTGTGTGTGTATCTATGTGTGTATGTATGCACTTCATGCATTTATGCACAAACATACTAACTTTGATTCCTTTAAAGTTATGAGCATACTAGTGCACATGCTTGAGTGCATCAAGAACCTTTTCTAACAATAAGGAAGCATGTTTTTTGTGCATTGAAAGCATGCATTTGAAGGATAAATGTACATACATTCATTGATTTCCATGCATGTCTGTGTTCTTGGTGTTTGATGTGTTTGCCAATACATCTATATTTTCCCATTTTGCATTCATTAATTAGTGAAGAGTGAAGACTTATATCATGATTCAATGATAATTAAATATAATATATATGAAAATAAAGAGCAAAGCCAATATTGAGATAACGCAAAATTGATAAAATACTTAGCTCTGGATATTATTTACATCCTTCCATTGATTCTCAAGAAGAGCCATTCTCCTTTGGAACTTCAAGCCAAACGAACCATGTCTTCCAGCATTGCTCTTGCATCTTTGATTATGGCTTCCTCCTTGATGTGCTTCATGCTTCTCGTACCCAAGATGTAATGAACATGCATGATGATGATGGTTCGATAATCGGATGTCCCACATGTGAAAGATAGGCATATGTTTGCTCCCATTAAAAGATCATGGCATGATAGGAAACATTGAGAAGGCTTGTGTGGACTAGCACGAGTACAAAAGTCATTGAATTCTAATGATCATGGGAGTATTAATTGCACTACTAAATAAATTTGCAATGAAATTAATATGCAAAGTGTGATCCTCCTAGTTAAGACATCCCTTCTATTCCTTGAGATACCAAGAACACTTGTATAGAGGGGTTATCATTCTCCATAAGCATGGGTCATTCGATCCTTGCTTTATACTCTAGGTAAGGACATATGTGTACATTCGAATATGAGGTAGACACATATCCCAGAATTAAGACAAGTATTTGACAAATGTCGAGAATATCAGGTTTGTCTGAATTCAGAAAAATGCATTTTCATGGTCAGACAAGGCAAAATTCTAGGACACATTGTGTCAAAGAATGGAATCTCTACAGATGAGGAAAAAGTGAAAGTAATCGCCGGTCTACCTAGAGAAAATAACGTAAAAGAGGTACATGCATTTATGGGCCATTGTTGTTATTACAGACGATTCATACACATGTATGCAATCATAGCCAAGCCTTTGTACTCTCTTTTAACCAAGTTTGAATGGACAGATGAGTGTCAAAATTCATTCAATGAACTTAAACGATGTTTGTGCATAGCACCTATATTGACAACCCCAGATTGGAGCAAGCCATTCCATGTACATGTGGATGCATCCAACTACGCCATAGGATGTGTGTTAGCACAACCCACGAATGAAGGTAATATAGACCTCCCCATAGCTTATGCGAGAAGATAGTTGTGCAGCAGAAAGAAATTATACCACTATGGAGCGAGAAGGATTAGGAATGATCTACGTAGTAAAGAAATTCAGGCATTATTTGTTGGCAAATAAGTTCAAGTTCTTTACAGACCATCAAGCATTATTGTACTTAGTCAATAAGCCTTGTAACACAAGATGACTGATACGTTGGTTTCTATTACTCATGGAGTATGAATTCGAAGTAGTAGTCAGGAAAGGAAAGAGACACCTTAGAGCTGACCACCTCTCAAGATTAACTTCAGGAGAAGCTTCTCAAGGAATAGTGGATGAATTACCCGATGCGTAATTGTTTAACCTTGAGAAAGTACCAGAATGGGCTAAGCCGATTGTCCCTATTCTCACATATGGACCCAAGAATCCTAGGATATGGATCAAGGAAGGAGAGATTACCAAGTCTCAGAGATATCAAACAATATCAGGAAGTATATATAAACACGATAATCAAAAGATTCTTGCTGCTTGTGTAGATGAATCAGAACATGCGAATTGGTTGCAATTAGCACATGTAGGTGTATTGAAGCAACATCATTCGAAGTATCGTACATTGTAGACTCTCCATAGATTTGGAGTATATTGGCCTTCTATGGAAGCAGATGTCTACAAGTTGTGTAAAGAATGCCCTGTTTGTTGTGAAAGACCACCAGTAGAACATGCTACGTTATATCATGTGTCTCTCACACCAGAATGGAGCCTTAGTGATGTACTTGAGGACGAACACATTCCCTCAAGGAATGACCTTAGAATGACAATGCAGTCTAGAGCAGGAAGCTCAAGACTATTCACTTATTGGTGACAATCTATACAAATGAGGATGAGATGGATACCTAAGACAATGTGTTCATGAGAGCAATTATTTGAGCGTACTAGAGACTGCACACCAAGGTGTTGCAGGAGGTCTTGGCCTTGACAAGATAATCAAATCCATACTATTTGCAGGATTATGGTGGCCCACTCTTCACACGGATGCGCATACCTATGTTAAGAGATGTGATGTGTGCCAGAGAACTCAATTTCCTACTCGTAGAGATGAAATGCCATTGAAACCCATGATGGGAGGACATGCATTTTCTAAGTGGGGTATAGACTTTGTAAGACCCATTAACCCCCCTACAAAAGGTACACATGCTGAATACATCATAGTTGCCACATACTATCTTACCAAATGGGTAGAGGCCAAGGCCACAAAAAAGAATGATGCACACACGACTGCAAAATTCTTATTTGAAAATTTCTTTACAAGATATGGATTGCCTATAGAGTTAGTGAGCGATCGAGGAACTCACTTTCTAAACCAAGTCATTGAATATTTATTACAGGATTTTATGTTGATTCACAAAAAATCTGCACCATATCATTCTCAGGCCAATGGTCAAGCAGAAAGTACTAACAAGATCCTTTGTAACGTACTGACGAAACTCGTGAACAACAAACGTTCAGATTGGGACAAACAGTTACACCATGTTGTTTGGGCATATCGAGTGGCCTACAAGACCGTACTCAATGCAACTCCCTTTTAGATGGTTTTTGGTCAGAATGCTGTGCTTCCTTTGGACTTCTTGATACCAACCCTTAAGGTTGCATAAGAACATCAGTAGACCGGCCATGAATTATCATCAAGAATAATGGACTTGGAATGATTAGGAGAAACCACGCTGAAAGCAGCAACGAGAATATATGCAGCAAAGAAGCGACAGAAAGCCTATTTCAATGCACATGTGAAAGATAAAGGCTTAAAAGAAGGAGATTTAGTCCTAGTGTATACACGGAAACAGCATGCACGAAAGTTAGAAAAGCGAGGTTATGGACCTATGATTGTTAACAGACTCTCGACAAGTGGAGCAGTACAATTAGCCACCCTAGAAGGAGACATAATGTCTAATTACATTAGTGGCTGTCGAGTCAAGTTATATCAGGAACCTCTTACTGAGGATATGCTTAGACGACTCACGTTGGCAAAGACGCATAAGGAGGAAGAAAATAGAATACGAGCTGAAGCTCAGGCAGAAGCTATAGAACACATTAAGTGCATGAAGTTAAGAAGACAAGGATTAGGGAGAGAACATTATGACCATCTGGAAACAACACCCAGATACCCCATGGCCATGTGTCAAGCAAAGTCAAGTACTCATCCTAGCATAGTGGATAGGAGACCATTCCTTACAGTCAGGCTAGAGCACGACAATCCTTGCCAAGAGCTCAGGGATTTAATTGATTCAAGTGCTGCGACTAGTGCGATTAGATGGTCCCACTATAAGGACTCATGATTAGAAATGCGGCCAGTTGAGGCATACCTCATTGGGCCAGAAGGCATGGAAACCCCTTGCGTGGGTGAGGTGGACCTTCCTATCCTCATACACGATGTGACCATGACAGTGAAGCTACTAGTGTGCCATGACAAGGACCTGATAGAACCCCTAATCCTTGGCCAAGATTGGTTATACGATCACTCAGTGGACCCAAAACTTAGACAAGGCTCCTTGCAAATTGGAACCTTAGATCAGCAGCGAGTGATACCGCTTGACTTCCCTAATGACACTCCACCTGAGGTATGTAACCCTAGACCATATGAAACACATGTGACGGAGGACCGGAAGATCTTTGGTCAGGTCCCTCAGCTAAGCACGCTCCCTCCAAAGTCAACCCATGAGAGCTTGGCGATGGATAGTTGCCAGACAAAAGGATGTCAGGAGATTTTCCCCCGGTCTTCCAGTAGCAGCCAGGTGGGTTACATCAGCGGTCAGGTGGACTGCATCAGTAGCCACATGGGCAAAACACCCTATAGTGCCCATCCTTCCACACTTACTGCGGACTGGCCTAGATTTTTGATACAAAATGAAGCACTTCCTAATGGGCAAGTTTTGTGAGTGTTGGACCTCCCTTCTTTTCCAAAGCAGAGTGTCCATCCGACCTCTCAACCTCAACCACGAAGGAATCAACCACTACGAAGGAACCCAAACCGACGACCATATCAGATGACACAAGGAGGAAAGCAGTATCAACATCACAGAGCAAACAACATGAGACAAATATGGGTGCCAAAAGGACAGAAAGCACGAATAGATTTCAACAATGCAGACAAGGATAAGACAAAGGTTCAGCAGAATCAGAGGCAGTATTCAACATCTCCTCGGCCTTCTTCTACAAGTATGAGTAGTCGATAGATTTGGATCGCCAAGCAGTACCTTAGGAATCGCCCACACCCACGCAGATTTGGGTACCCAAATAGTGTATTATAGCTCAACACTCAAGCCATGTAACATATACCCCTCAGAAATCCTTTCACCCCTCAATACCACCACATCAAATATCACCTTTTGTCCCTCAATAGAAATATACCACCCACTCAGCAACCCTTAGGAAATGGATACCGAAACATATCCAGCTGTCTTCTCATGTACCGTTGTCTAACATTACTCCCATCCCAAATAACCAACTCCCTTGTAATAATTCACTCACACATGAAGTTTGTATAAACTCACCAACCATAACCCAACATCACTTGTAATAACATCTCATCAAGCAATGTATGCACCATCAAAAGCATGTAGGTGTCTAGAGACATGCATTAGTTTTGCAAAAAATCATTCCATAAACCACCTCACAACACTTGGCTACACGGGTTACACATCGATTATGGAAAGGGATTGCGGTCTCACTTTAATGGGATCATGATTAATTTCCATACTAATGTGCTAATCTTTTGTAGCAGATCTCCTCCACACTCGCATCATTCATCATGCAGACAGAAGGACCAACTGAAGTTGGCTCTAGTGTACCGATGGTCAATTTTGGTGAATTACTCGCGGAGCCGCATCCCACGGCTCAACCACCCAAATTTTTAGGATTCCCTGGACCTATGCCTATCGATGACCCACTAGGGAATCCAAGGTTTAGCAGGACCTTTGGCGGATGCAGATTTCATTTTTGATGCTATGTTGACTTTCTCACTGGTTCCAAGGTTTAGCAGGACCTTTGGCGGATGCAGATTTCATTTTTGATGCTATGTTGACTTTCGATAGTGAGAAGTGGGGCAAGTACCAATTCTTCTCTAGAGAATTTGAAGCACTTAAAAATATTGAAGACTTAAAGCATGTTTGGGCAAGAGAAGGTTTTACAAAATACTTAAGTGATCCACTACCCAAACCAGATTTTTATAGATGTTACTACCTAGTGACCACTCTAACAACCTTTGAGAACAAGGACTTGCCGGGCACATTTATTTTTCCGTCTATAGTAAATGACCCCCATTCAAGAAGTTCTATCTTTCAAAGGATTTGATTCGAGTTGAAATTAAGATCCATGGAACTCACACGCCGACAGAGCGAGAAAGGGTGATTCTAGAGCCGATGAAGCGTGGTGATGTTACCAAATGGGAAGATATTTCGGCCATCACACCTGAGCTATCTAAGCCATTATGTATATATATGCAACACTTTGCATTACCAGCTCAGGATCGTTTTACTATGCCTCACAAGTGTATTTGGTTTGGCTTATATTTAGCTTGTATTGAGCCCCAAACAGTATATCTTGCAAGTTGGATTATTGATCAATTGTATCTAGCACATCAGAGATGGGAAAGGAAAAAAATCATCCATGGATGTTGCGCTCTCATGAGAATTGTGTATATGTGTTTGGCATACGACTTGCCTATAGAGTGTGCGATGACAAGTGAAGAATTGAAGGCATTCAAAGGGACTGCCAAGAAAGCCAAAAAATCTAGCAAGGGACGAGCAGGCAAGCGTATGCGAGGATCTATCCCATGACTACAAGTTCCAGAGTCCCCATCTCCTCAACCATGTCCAAAACAATCTCCTACGGAACCCCCTGCAACTATACAACCCATTCGCATACGGTTTTCATGACCAGTTATTACAGAAGGCACTACCAAGCAGTTACTACTCAGGCAACATCAGTTCAGGAACCCACAACTACAGCAGCAGAAATTCCCACCTCCATTGGTACGAAAGCATTTACTTTCCCTATACCCAATCTGGAAGCAGAGCCAATGAATACTACGTTCGATTTTGAAATGCCGGATGCTTTTCAAATGAATTTCAGTTCTCAGAAGGACAATTTTTCTCTCAGGAGTATGAACATCCAAGTTACCCTACAACTCCCCCTGATCAAACACAAGAGCAAGTAGTCTCCAGTTCCGAAGAAGAAAGGATAGAAACAGATGATGAAGATGGAGATGATGAAGCCAGTCAGGGAAGCCAGGAATCTCAAGAGCAGGTATAGATTGACACATAGGAACAACAAACTGACACCCAGGGTGACACAAGCACGCACGGAGATGAAACATTTGAAGCAGCTACCTATACGTTGGCAATCAAGAAGCTATACCGAACCATGCAAGCAATTTGGGCGCGTAGAAAGCTATTAGAAGAAGAAAGCCAAGTGCTTGTAGGATAGGAACTCACCACAGGAGGCTTCGAAGAAGCCTACATCCAAGGTTTCAGAGAACTAGTCAAGTCAGTAGGCACTAATGAAGCATTACGATATTTGCAGAGGAAGCCACTACCACAGTTTGACCCACGCCTCATCCCTCTCACCCTCTCCGCACCTACACAACCTAGCATCCCTCCTAGGACTTCAACCCTTCTATCCAATCCATTTCTCCATCCATCCTTCCCTTCCTTCCCCACCCCTCCAAGACCCCTATTCCCATTTCCATCTCCATTGACCTTCTCCCCCGTTTCACCTCCCCGACCCACTGTATTTCCTCTTTCCCCTCTCCACCAAGCAGTATAAGAGACCCCATCTGTAAATTATTCGGCAACCGTTGTAAATCCTGTTTTCACACCCACTCACGCACCCACTGTCACTCCACTATTCACAGTCGCTACACTCGACACCACGTCCAGTGACATGGATATATAACCACCCGCTGCACCACCACTCACCTCATCCATTCTACCACCACATTTAGGCACATCACATTTTTCCACAATCACCACTGCGTCCACTTTCCCATCCCTATTTCCCCTTCCCCTTGCATCAACACCCACACCCACAGCAACTTCACTCACTCCACCGTTACTATTATCACCCACCATCAACACCGCATTCCGACAAATGTTCGCATGCATGACACAAGTGAGAGATGAGTTTGCATCTCTTGGGACTAGTTACCAGACGTTGCAGCAGACCACGAATGACCTACAGTCGCAGCTCAATTTGTTATCAATCAAGAATGCCTCCCTTAACACACGCTACCAAGAGCTACGCCAGGCCTACCACAAACTTGAACTCGAAAGTGAAAAAAAGACAAAAGAGGCCATTATAGATATTGACAATTTGTTAAGGGCTCAAACTATTCACAATGCTACGCTTACTAGAAACATGGGACTACTCCGACGCCACTTAGCAACAGCTAAAGAAGAGAATCAACGCTTGCAGGAACAAAATAGAGAGAACCTTGAAGCTGCTTTAGATCAACCGGATGAACCCTTGAGTCCTATTCGTTTCAAAGCTGTCCCCTCTAAATCCATGCAAATGCTATTGGAAGATCATGTCCGACTACTAGAGGAGTATGACAGTATGAATGAGGAATACCAGAAGCTCAAAGAGGAACACAAAATATTACAGTTACGAGCACCTGTACAGCAAGCACCACCAACTCCTGCGGCCACATCTCCTGAAATCATCGAGGAACTCAACACTTTACGGGCCCAGGTATTGACTCTTCAAACACAGATAGTAGCATATGAAGCACCCCCTAGGCCAGACTCCCCATCGGAACTACCAACGGAGGAAGAAACAATCACTATTGCAGTGGAGGATACTTTTGAAGAAGCCTATGAACCCCAACCCATCCCAGGCGGACGCGTCACGGCTGAGGGCAAGACCACATTTGAACTCCCTACTCCCACATGGATGAAGACTATAGAAGAGCTTGGCAAGACCCACTCCGCAAGGATGGAAGCACAATTACACACAATGGCTATGATCAAAGAGCGTATTTTACAATCCCCTTACTTTGCTCACTTGGCTCCTCACAGGTACATATCTGGGCATAAGCTACAATATAAGCCATATTTTATGTTAATGGAAGAATATCAGCTAGCCATCAAAAAGGAAACAGGCAAGAAACCCTCCCACGCAACTCAGTTTGAGCCTGATGATTTGCCACTAGACGCGCAGAGAGGAGAAATCTTTCAACCAACTTGGCGCCAGGATTTATTACAAGAATATCCAGAAATGATGAGCACATGGGCCAAGGCACCACTCCATTGGAAGTATAACCCATGTTGGGGACCGATACCACGACGCCGCTCTTGGAAGGCCTTTGCAATCAAAGTAAAGAATAACAAGCAGTGCCAGGACTAGCTCAATTACCCGTACTTCACACCACCCTGCGGACCACCCACTGTAGGATATATGATGGCAATGATTCGCCACTGGCTCCCCCGCTTACAAGGAATGGATGATGTAGCTACCCATATGACGATCAAAATATTTGAAATGATGCAGATCGTATTCAAAGTCTTCCTTCGTGTCAAGGCACCACACGTGAACACCCCGGGATTCAAGCATGGCAATCAAGATTTAGCTTATGATATGAGTACGACACCATCGCTCCGGGTGTGTTATGCTTGGCACTATCGCATCAAATATTTACCAGCATTCTATAAAATGACCTTCAAAGAAATGTTCACTATCGGTTTTTGGGAATATTATTCAACGGTGTTCATAAGCAGGCCTACACATCTACTCCAATTATTTGCCTGTGAACAACTAGTGTACTCCATACACTACAGACTCCCGCCACCAGAGGAACCTCAAACCATTGATTGGGAAAAACTTGAAGCAGATCTTGCAAGAGGTATCCGCATTTCAGAGCACACCCTCGCTCATGACCTACCACATAATTATATCCGACAGACCCCACAATAAGGTTCTGTCGAGGACGACATAAGTGAGAGGGAGGGGGGTGTTGGTATTAGCCAGAGGCACAGATGTCAAGGAAGCATGTAAAGATAGAGCACAATGAAGTAGCAAGGAGCCAGACAGATTATTTTTCAAACAAATATGTTCTATGAATACTTTTCAAAACTCCCAATAGTGATTTTTATCACTTTTGTACCATATGTAACATATAAAAACCCCCTTTTGTAGTTTGTAGCTCCATTTTGTGCAAGCCGAGGAGTCCTCGAGCTTGAGGAGCTTAGGTACAATGAGCCTACCAATTTTGGCTATTTTTAGATTCCGGTTACCCTTTCAAATATCACCTAGAACCTATTTTTTAACTATGCTGGTCACTAGATGTGAAAGCAGTCAAAACTAGTCTAAAAACTATAAAAAGAGCTAGAGAGCTCATTTTTGAGGTTAGATAGTGTTAGCTAGTGTAGACTTGAATGAGCTAGAGTGAGCTTGAGCTTGTAATTGAGATCATGAGTAATAGAGTCTATTTTCCTACCTTCCATTGTGTCTTGCTTGTCTCCTACATGTGTGTGTGTATGTGTGTGTGCATCTCTATGCTTCTCACCTTGACTCTCACATTCATGATCTTCATATCACTCTTATCTCTTCCGCGGATTGACATTAAGGAGGTGGAGCTTCTTAACTTGGTACTTACCATTATGCTAGAGCAACACAAGGAGACAACAATGTTACTATTTAGTGATAATAGGATCAAATATATTAACTTCACTATGGTAGCTATAGTGGATATTACACACGAGTGGATATACTAGCATACTCTCACCAATGAAGTCCCAAGTTCCAGTATGGGAATCAGAAGCTAGGCCTTCATGTGTAAGATAATCCCTTTTTGGGATGCAGACAACATGGAATAAGATGAAAAATGTCTTTGTAACAGAATATACATGGATTTATAGATGGTCTTTGTGGTTAAGATAGGTCGTTCAAATCTCATAGGTCACTAGATCAAGTCCCACATGACAGTTGAACTTACTCAATATCTCCTCAAGATGAAGATCATGTTGTTTCTCTTAACTAGTTCATTAGATCGAGTCCCGAGTTTGTAGAATTTTGAAGGTATTTGAATTTTACTCTCTTTCTACTGCAATGCAAGGGAAAGTTCAAACCAATATTTGAACTATAGATTATGCTACTACATGGGCATGTTTCCTTTGTGGATAGGATGAATGATCTTGCATTACCGAAACATGTTTGATTCCTTTTGGTAGTGTGATGATGTAGCTCAAGCGTAAGCACCACCTCCTTTACTTGTAATCCGCAGAGATGTGAGGACTGGTATGAAGACCAAGAGCAAGTGAATGCACAAGTGCTGAGTGAAAGCACACAAGCATGCACACACATACACACATGCACACACAGTAAGAACAAAGAGAGGAACAATGGAAAGCTTCTATTACAAAGAACTCTCTTACAAAGCTTCAATATCTAATAAGATAACTATCAAACACGCCAACTCGCTAACAAGCTAACCTCAAAAATGAGCTCTCTAGCTCTTTTTATAGCTTTTTGACTAGTTCTGGCCCTTTTCAGACCTAGTGTCCAACCTAGTTAAAAATTAGGTTCCAAGGCTTATTTGGGGGCTCAAACGGAGTCTAAAAAATTATGAAAATTGATAGGATGATACTTCTGATACTCCTCAAGCTCAAGGACTCCTTAGCTTGAACAAAATGGAGTTACAAAAAAATATGAAATGCTATTTACAATGGCTTTTAGTGATGAAAAACACTATTTTTATAGGGATTCCTTCTGAAAATTTGGCATGTACTTCTTTGAGATCCCTACTTGCTCCTTCTTCTTGTGTGTCCACTTCTTTGACATGTTCTTGTGCCTCGTTCTTGACCTTGAGTGCTAACACTCCCCCCCGCTCGAGTTTGTCATCCTTGACACACCCTTATTGTAGTGGTTGTTCCATGTAGCGTTTTGAGAGGTAGTGTCCATCTTGTATGAGCAAGAGCTGTCTATCTTCCAAACGTAGCAGGGTCGGTTGTCAGGTTCTTCCTTTGTCAACACAAGCCCTTGCAAGTTGTAGTCCCTTGGTATGTACTTTGTTCTTGGATGCTTGCATGAAGATATATTTGTGAGCGTTCAAAAGTTGCTATGTGCTGAGGTTGTCCATGTTGATTTGGAGCAGCTATGAGTGGTGGATTGCTTCATTGTTATTGCTGTTGTAACCTTAATGTCCTCTGGATCTTTCAAAGATGATATTCATAGTAGTCATGCCAAGTACATGTAACCCATAATGAGTGATGAGTTAGTGTGTCAGTGCATGGGTTGAAGAAATTATGTGCCTTGTGCATGGCCTTGTAATGTGGCCCTATGCATGCGTACTCAGAAAATGCATTGGAAGAAGTGTGGTGCAAAAAGTGGAGGTCTTGAGCTAAGTGCTCAAGGATATGTTGATGAAGAGGTTTCCTAATCTATCATGGTTATGGTGTTGCCAAAGTAAGGATTCTTACCATGGTGAATGGTCGATCGATGTTTATCTCTTTGTGTTGTACACCCATCATTGTGATGGACCATGGGCTGGTCTATCATTGCCGATGAATGCCCTTGTTGATGGTCCACTGATGAGATTCTTCGAGCGCATGGTCGTGTCCCATCTCTTCAAAGCAACATTTGCCAAATATTGAGAATTGAATTTCTTTATATTCCTTGACAAACAACTTTGGTAACTACTACACCAAGCTTAGTTTCACATATTCACTTTAGCTCACCATAAGTAGGAGTCTTCTCACCCAGTATACATACAAGGATTTGCAAGGTACCAGAACTATCCCTTGCAAATATCTCCTTGGATGCTCTCATACATACAGTAGTTAAGCATCACTCAAGTTGCGGACCTTGAAGCTCTTCCCTCCTACCATGGTAAGGGGGAACAATAGCTGTGGATGCCATGTTCATGCCAAGTTCTAGACATCTACCAAATAAGGCATCAATAATATCATATGCTAGCTGAGACACACTTCTATCCAAACTGATAATTGCCCAATCATCAATGATTTCACCTTCAACTAAGCATTAATCATTCATGTTCCATGAGCCAAACTTGGGAACAAGCTCTCTCTCTTTTTTTTTGAACAATGTCACCAAATAAGAAGAAAGATGTTAGTATCAATAAAATAATGTACATACATCAAATGTGTCTCATGTGCCTAGGATTCTCAAACGTGTTTATGCACAGCCATGTAATGTGGCCCTATATTAATGCATACTTTGGAAATGCATGACCCGAATGGTGCAAAAGACAAGATTATGCCAAAGGCACATGGTTGTCGCATTTCGAGGCTTTTGATGTTACTTGGGGATGTTGATGCAAGCTATACTTAAAGGTGTCCATTGGACCTTGAGATGACAACTGATCATTCCTCCTTATAGGGATCCATTTGAGAACCATGTTCGGCTGCATAGAGAGCACCTTGGGCTTTTTCATCTTCAGATGGTTTCTTAACTTTTGTATCCCACATGGTTGATTCTTTGGTTTTGCGGGGGCTACTAGTGCTTTTGGCTTCCATACCCATACCATTGTTGTTGGTCTTTAGATTCTTCTTGGCCTCCGATTGCCCCGTGACCACGTCAAGATCACCATGAGACTTTTTGTTGATGATATGAACGCGTTTGTCCACAACAATAGTACCAACCTAGAGACAGTTTGGAGTTGCCTGGATACTTGCGAAGCCTCTAGATCCAAAATTAACCACTCAAAGACCGCTTTCAGAGCTATTTTCGAGATCCAGCCCGACCTTCTCTTTGTTCATGGTTGTCACAACATTCCTCTTGACCAAATTTTCTAGCTTCTTGGGATTCCCTTGGGCTTTGGTATCTCATTGGAGCAGTGGTGGAAATGGGTCCTGGCCAGAATCGAAAGCAAGTTAAAATATTGGAGAGGTATGCAAATCAATATCACTGGTCATGCAATGGTCATCAACACGTTCCTCATTTCATTGACCATTTACTTCATATCTTGTTGGAGACCAAAAGAGCAAGAGTTGTCCAAACTAGAAAGTATTTGCAGAAGCTTCCTTTGGACGGATAACCACAACAGGAGGGGGTGCCTAAAACCAAGTGTTCCATCTGCACTAGCCAAAAGGATAGTGGGGGCCTTGGCATTCTAGACATTGTATGCATGGCTAACAAACTAGTAGCAAAATGGATGATTAAGGCATGGTGCAATGGGGAGGCGTCATGGGCCAAGTTGATCTTCAGAAACAAGAATGCTCTGACTTTTGTGGGATTCCCAAATTGGAAGAATCTTGACATTTTGACCGTTTTGTTTTCCTCAATCCTAGTTTTCCCAAAAGGCTCGAAACTTGTGTTCTCCCTATGGAAGAGTTGGAATGAATTCAAAAACTTCATAAGAATCCATGAAGATTGGAAGTTTGCGGCCTATATTAGACAGGATGACTCTATCTAGTTTCTGATTCATGGCATCCGAATTGTGGAATCTTGGAACGTTCAAAATGCAAAGAGGCTATGGAACAAAGACTTCAAAAAATGGAAACATCTCTGGAAACAAGACACCAACTAGTGGATCAACTTTGAGGATATTGACCCCAGCGTCAACATTACCTATGAAGAATGGAATACTTTACAAATCAAACATCTTGCCTGGGATCACTCTAAAGTTTGTCTTCTCATTGGGCATGACCAACTGTGCTTGCTTCGTCTCAGATGGCACAATGTAATTGCCTAACAAAAATCCTGAACAACAAAGAAATAATTGATTATCAGGTCAACCTCAACAAGAAGTTGCGTGTCGTGGACATGGCTATGGTGGGATATGAAGTTCATGGCTATCTGGCACCCTCTCATAGAAATCAAAAAGTTTGTCCTCTTAAGGCGAATTCCTCATCGAGGAATCTGGACCAACCTAAAGGCTAGCAAAATTTTTGGGGTACCTCCTTGGTGCAAGCGCTGCTAACAGTCCATTGAAGATGTTGCGCACATCGTCTTTAATTTTCCCAACTCTAGTAGGCTCTTGCAGATTGTCGAAAAGAAAATTAGACTTCAGAACATATCAATTGGAAACAATCTCTACTAGGAGAAGTGATCGACTGCTCTGCGACTCTCTTGAATGCCATCAGAGGAGAGGTACTATGGAAGATCTGGTGGGAAAGATGTGCTTATAACTTTGGCAACTCCCCCAAAGAGTGGTCGATGGAGAAATTGTTGTTCCTCCTCGGCAAAAGAATCGCTAGCTGTAAGAAATCCCGCCCCCCTTCAGGTAGCATCGAGTGCTCCTTCTGATAAAAAACAAGCTTAAACCCAAGTGGGCCCCGCATGAGGGTGATGCGAGTGTGATTAAACTTCTTTGTAATGCCATCTAAACTCTATAAAATCTACCCTTTTTTTGTGGGATTTGGGGGTTCCCATGGGCACTAGTCCCCTTCACTTGTACTTTTCTTTTGATCAATACAAGTCCAGGAGAGTAGGCTAAGGCCAAACTTCCTTTATTAAAAATAAAAATTTCTAATACCTTACAAATATCGCTCAAGTGATTTCCACTAAATCTTAAGATGAGTGTGCTTGAACTTGGATACTTGAGAAACTGCAAAGTGAATGTATGGACATGTATTACATAGACCTATCAAGAAACCAACTACTTGACTATACAATGTAGCATCAAATGGTTCTGAATCTGCTTTCGAATGTAATGATGCATTGATATCCATTTGTGTCTGCAAATGCTTGGAATATATCATCTCAAAATTTTCCAATAATTTTATGTATTTCTACTGTGTGATGTTGATACACTTACCTTTGTATATGAACTCAATCCCAAGATAATGATGTAAAAATACCTAAGTAATTTACATCAAATGTATGATTAAGTTCTCCTTTCAACAATTGAATATCTGAATCTTTACAACCTATGATAATCATACCACTTTGTAGTGCATCTTGAACACTAGCTAGTTCATTCTCAATTGAAGTAAGAGCTAAAATATTATGATTCTCAAAATGTTCTGCATAATTTACTTGGTCTCCTTATTGTCTCCTTTTTTTTCTTTTGTTTCTTCTAGTGTACTCCTTTATACCATTGTCCTTCCAAGTTTGATATAACCACTTTGGTGTATTCTTGAAGAGTGGTGGTATCCTTTTGGGTTCTTCAATATCTCTTTCTTCTAGAACTCTGAAACCTTCTCCAACTTCATAAGTTAGAACTTCGAGAGGTACTCATGATGGAATAGGTACTGATGTAGGTAATGAAACTCTCTTTTCACCTTCATCTCTTAGGGTTTGAGACAACTCATCACCCCCCTTATATCTGAATGTAAGAATCCAAATTCCTTCTAGAGAATGCATAGTCATTTGCTTTTATGAATTGTGGAATATCTTTCTTCTTATCATAAATTTGACTTTTTACAATATATGCATTGCATGAGAGTAGCATATCACCTCTATCTAGAACGTAGAATCTGTATCCTTTGCTTTCAATTGCATAACCAATAAAGACCACTTTAATGGTTTTTACATCAAGCTTACCATGATCCTTATTCTCAATGTGAACATAAGTTGGAGAACCAAAAACTTTGAAGTAACTCACATTGGGCTTCTTCTCATAATAAGCTTCATAAGGTGTAATGACCTTCAAAGTTTTTGTGGAAGACCTTTTTAGAATGTGATTAGTTGTATGTATTGCATCAAACCAAAAGTTGGGAGAAAGCTTTTTGGATGACATCATACTATGCATCATCTCAACAAGTATCCTATTCTTCCTCTTTAAAATACCATTATGTTGTGGAGTGTAAGCAATACTGTAACTTCGTGTGGTGGTGATGTATCCATGCTTCTTGAAAGGTAGTTTCTGAAGCTTTCCTTCAAGACATCCTTCACATGGCTCTGCATTAGCCGTTAAAGCAAAAGTAGGCAATCTCTCTACCATACCTTGATCTTTGATGTGCTTTAGAGTTGTGTAACTGATATGAACAAATCTAGCATGCCATACCTTCATGTTCTCCTTAGGTGTAGTAGATCTAGCAACATTAGCATGAATTATTTTAGACAACACAAACATGCCACTTCTGTTTTCACTTTGAAGTGGACAATGCTCCTCATTTGGTGAGAAGATCTGACATGAATCTTTCTTAAAAGTAACTTTATAAGCATCTGACAAAAAAGAAGAGATAGAGAGCAAATTCTTCTTCATGTCTAGAACATAAAGAACATTGAAAATTGTGAAATATCCTCCTGCTCTACACTTTAGTTTCACTTCTCCAACACCAAAAACATCTAAATCATGACCATCTACAATGGTCACTCTTCTACCCAAAGAGTTATGAAGGGAAGGAAATACCTATTTGCAACTTTTCATATGTTTAGTAGCCCTAGAATAAAAAATCCAAGGATTATCTGGGATTGCATTTAATGTTGCCTGATGAAAAGCTATCTCTTCAATAGTAATCCATGCATATGAATCTACCTTTGAAAATTTAGGTTTTGGATCATCTTCAATACTATTACCTGATGCTTTATTTTTCTTGTTAAAAATCTTTGTTCTCCATTCAGCTATGAAATGGCCTAGTTTCTTACACTAACTGCATACTACTTTCTTTGAATGAGATGTATTTCAAGACTTTTCTTTGGGTGTAGAGGAAGCATTAGGAGAAAGATTGGTAGACCTTCTTTCCTTCCCCTTCAACGATGATAGCATGGATTCATCATTCTCTTCTATAGCCTTCTTTTGATCTTAATCTTGAAGTAACAAGAACTCTAGCTCTTCAAATGAAAGTTCTCTATCTCTTTTAGAGAGAGAGAGAGAGAGAGATAAGGAAGTAACAAAAGAACGACATGTACTCATAGTATGTTGATGACATGAACTCCTCCAAACATCTCCAGATGTAGAGCACACCTCCTCCAAGAGTGTAGAAACTCTCCTCCTACTGATCTCCTCCAAAAACGCCTCCTTGCATTGAGTTAGTGCTCTAGCTTGAGCATGAGAAGATTTTCCTTGAGTGATGATCAACAATGAGCCACGACTATCATTATATAGCTTTACCATGCCCCCACGATGAGTCTTCAATAAAGCTACAAAAGCAATTGCAAAAAAATGATGTCCCTCTCAAAAGAAAACATAGTCTATCTCAATCTTGGAAAATCACAGAAAAACATCCGCCATTTTTCTAAAAAGCAGTCCAAGTGCATTAGTCAAATCAAATGGCATAATTAAATACTCATAATGCCCAAAATGGGAGTTGAAAGTTTTCTTAGGTACATCCTACTCTTTAACTCTAATCTTGTGGTAGCCACTCTTCAAATGTATTTTACTATATATTGTTGCTCTACTGAGAGCATCAAGAAGATCATTTATTCTATGTATGGGGTATCTATGCTTGATGGTAATCTTATTGAGTGCTTCATAGTCCATACACATATGATAAGTCCCATCTTTCTTCTTTACTAGAAGAATTGGTGCCAAAAAGATAAAATAACTAGGTCTAATCAGCCCTTTCTCCAAGTACTCATCCCAAACCTTATGGACTTTTTTCTCCTCTTGCAAACTCATATAAAGCAATGGTCAAGCAGTTGGACTCACTCTTGAAAACAACTCAATCATGTGCTCAATATTCCTACAATAAGGCAAACCCAAAGGTAATTAATTTAGAAACAACTCCTAGACACCATCACCTATGGGTGATGCCTATAAGATTTTATGTGGCAATACATGATATGGCATAAGCAGAGTTTTGATCCCACTTGCTAAGCCATTGATCAACAACATTAGTGGTACATACACTAGTGTATCCATGGTAGTGTGGTGGCACAAGGTCCTTAAGTTACCATCTATCATCCCTAGTTGGGATGCCATCACTAGCGAGATCTAGAATGTCGTGTTCATCCTTAGATCTTAACTCAATCCCTCGGGCCCTAACATCAAGCATACCTTCTCTCTTAGAGCCATGAATGTGCTCTAAGATATTCTAAAGCATGCTTTTTGAATGAATTATTCTATTACTCATTGTGTTTATGGTATCTACAACATGCTAGGCCATGTGTCTCTCCTCTTTATGTGAAGATGAGGGTCCTAAATCCATATATATAGAAGTGTAGGTTGTTTTCATTTTATGTTTTTCAATGGGCTTATGTATCTTTTTTGAAAAGGGCTTGAAGAATTTCAGAAGACTTGCAGGTTTTTGAGATGCTTAGACAAAGCCATCAAGGGGGAAGTATGAAACAACACACCTAAAACATTTGAGGAGGCTATCAAGTATGCATAGATACATGAGGACCATAATCATACTCAATACATTCATATGGAGACTAAACAACCTCTCAAACTTGTAAGCACCACTAAATTCAATAAAAGAATAGTAATTGGGAAGCAAGTTCTTTATTAAGAAACAAAAACCACAAGGTCCTATATTACCTATTGAGTAGAAAGAAAAGGGCAAAAGAGAGCTTGTGCCTTAGATGTTTGTCTCCAAACCATGCACAATGGAATTTTCCATTATGCAAAGGGATGAAAAGAAAGGAGGACCAAGGACTAGTACGGCCCTTGATGTATATTTTCATGAAAATAATATAAATAAATATAGGTATTTCCATGATTCTTTTTTGCAAGAGTGTGGTGATTTTTTCAAAAGAGTTAATGTTTGAATTTTAAGATGTTTTTGCCATTGATCTTCCTAGAGGGCTACCATTGGAGATCATGAACATTGACCATGCCATAGATGTTGTTACTAATAGTAACCCTATTTGCAAGCCACGTTATAGGACTAATGTGTCTCAACGTCCGGAGGTAGAGAAGCAACTTCATGGTTACTTAGATAAAGGCTTCATTAGACCCAATAACTCACCGTGGGCATTGCCAATGCTCCCCATTAAGAAGAAAGATGCCTTTATGATTTTATGTATAGATTATAGAGCACCAAATAACGTAAAAATAAAAAAAGGTTCCAAATGCCTAGGTTGGAAGACCTATTTGATTAGTTACATCAAGATAGATACCTTACCAAGGTTTACTTTAAGCCAAGATATCATCAAATAATGATTATGATAGAGGATGTCCTTAATGGGTAGTATGAACTCTTGGTGATACCATTTGGCCTCAACAATACTCCACCCATCTCTATGCTTCTTTCTATTTGATGCTCAAGTTTTGGAACATCATGGTTCTCACATGTATTACGAACATGACACCAATGCCAACGCGTGATCCTGATTCAAGGAGTGTACATGTTGGTGTTCCAACAAAAATTGCACCAACAACTAGAGATAGCAATAATAAAGATTCTAAAAATGAAGGACGTGTAGTTAGAGAAAATAATATTGATCTTTGGGTCAATGGTGCATTGTATCCCTTATTTCCAATGCCTAATTTTTCATCCTACATTTCATAGTATCTCCACGTTTCTATAATTCCTTGGTAGTGGTGAAGTTGGACTGCTAGGTCATTGCAAGCGATTGTCTAAACGTCCAACATCTATTGCAAGTTATTGGATGCAACAATGTCATCACAACAATTTGAAGATACACACTTTAGAAAGTGTTGTCAAATATCGAGAAGAGAACAATAATTTTATACTCCAGCAAGATGTGGAAGAAAAGGAGAGAACAACTACAAAGTTAAAAGCCAATCTAACACAACTAAAGAGATTCCACTTGGTATGAGATATAGGAAATAACCATTATCATCCTTTCAAGCTCTTTCAACTGGTAGTGGGTCACAGAAGTGACATGTTTACACACTTAGGTTTGTATTTCACTTGTTTGTTTATATTACAATATTTTTGAACTGAGTTTCTTATTGTCCATGTTATTTGTCGAAGATGCTAGTGCTTCATTAACAATGGATGATCAATTTAAGTTTTTGAATTCCTATTTGAGAAACAAACATGTGCTTATGATTTTGGAGTCACCAATAGGAAATCACATCAACACCCAAATGATTAAAGATTTTGTAGGCAGCTTAGAAGATATTATTACTCCTATGGAGATGGTATGTGATGAAGGAGGTGTTAGTACTAGATTATACATTGCATTGTATAAACTTTTGAAACATGACTACAAAACAAAGGTACTTTGCAAAGTATTTTTCCATGCTCTTACAAGGTATCTCTAAAGAACAAGATGATGAATAAGTATGTAGATAATACTCTTGGCCATTACTTGCATATAAAAGGTGTTATGCCTGCATCCATTTATCATTATGCTACATCGAAGAAAGAGTTGAAAAATTCATCTAGAAAGGGATTCATCTACACTAAGTACAACAATACATTCGTCCATTTGGAGAGGTTTCAAAGGGAAATGGTTCAATATTAAAAAATTATAATTCAAGGTATATCCATTACTGTGATAATGACATTCATGTTATTTTAATTAATATAACCTTTGTTATTTGATGTAGATTGTGGTTCCAAACTCATTTTTTTATTGAAGCTAGACAAGTTTCAAATCATAAAGGGATGATGTATGGAGAGACTTAGTGTGACACTCATGAATGAAGCTATGGTCCATGCCATTATTTATAAAAGTGAAAACTCTATCGATCACTTTACATATAGTGTTCAATCCGAGAAATATATATGGTGGTAGGTGCTATTGAAGTACCTAAAGAATACAATGATGTTCTTTCATGGATTTTTAGTAGGACCCCATGGATCGCACAACTGATAACATATCAAATTCATGATGCAGAAATCAATGTAGAAGGCCTAGGTGATTTTGAGGTATAATGGTACTTGGGTGGAGACTTAAAGACTATCAAATGCATGTTAGGGTGCAAAAAAGGTGCATCTGCTCTCTATCCTTGTCCATATTGCACATGAGGTTATAAACCAACAAAGAGAAAACAAAACAACATAGATAATTCAGATGATCACACAGATGCATCTCCATCTATTGAATGTGATATACCTTCAATGAGGTGTCCCATGTTAGGTACAATTAATAATGACAAGTTGGATAAGGATTGAAATCCCATTATTCCATTTCTTTTAGTTAATTTTCACTTTTGCACCTTGCATGCCTTTATGAGATTTTTTTTATAGACTATTGAAGGTCCATATAGAATATGCATTTTCCATGAGGCAAGTTGATAAATTTGTACAAGCTATAAAAAAATTGGAGAAATTACTCCTTAATTCAATTGGTTGTCATGGTGGAAACATAACCCTAGTTGTTAAGAACTTTGGGGAATCTCAAGATATTTTACAACAAGTGTCAATGATAGGGAATAAGGCAAGAAATTTTTTTAAATGAGGTACTAGCACTCAAAATAATGAACATTATGAGTTGTGGAAAGAAGTATGCATGATGACAAAAGAAGATGCTTATCAAGTTGATCTTTGTAATAAGAGAAAGAAGTTTTATTCATGCTTAGATAATTTGGTAGGATTAATGGAGCTTACTAGCTCGAGTGATATTCAATGTCAATTATTTCAAGAGACATTAGTGGAGTTCACAAAGTGTTTCATTCAATCTTGGGGAGAGAGCAATATAACACATTACTTTGTAAGTCTACTCAATCTTTCAAACTATTTGTTGTACTTACTTTTTTCCAATGTTACTTAACAATTTTTAGCATATTTTATTTGCAAATGGAGCACTTTTCATGCATTGATATTGGTCATTGGAGATTTTCAGTACCCAAGGAATGGAGAAGTCACACTACAAAGCTAATGGTGTGTATTTGAAAAACACGCGAGATGGTGGTGGTCCAATGCAATCAAAACTATATGGAGGAGATGTTTAATTGGTTTTACCACACTACATTCTCAAGAAGTTTGTTGTGGAATGAGCTAGGGAGTCACATTTGGCAAAAGTTGTGAGAAGGATACAACATAACATTTCTAGTCAGAAATGGAATTCATCATTAGGACCTCTACCTCATGCTCAATGGCATGCTAAAAGACTATAAGAGGGTTCAACTTGGAAGTAATGTGAATTAATTATATTCCATTATGTGGTAAATCATAGGATTAATATAATCTTGGTTTCAATGTGTTATTCTTTGTATTATTATATTTGGTATGTTTCTAAAGTAGGTTTTTCCATTCTAGTGTGAACATACAATTTTAAAACAAAATCTATAAATAGAGAGAACTCACTCCATTTCACACTTTACAACTTGAGAGAATGGCATGCACCAAAGAAACCATAATGAAAGACCATGTGGTCTATCCTAGCCATGTTCAAGGAACTTAGTGCCCACCATGGTTGCAACCCCACAAGAGACCTGCAAGGGGTTCCCACACCACTTCTAGGTGTCTCACACATGATGGCACACCGTCTGAGAGTAATCCATCATGAGAACACAAAGAGAAAAATAAAAAAATAGAGTCTGATGATGAGACATCACAGAAGACACCCATCAAGATAAGACCCAAATAGGTGGTAAGGGGAAGGGTTATATCAAATAGTGATTTTGATCCAGAACCATTGAATAATGAAGAAAGCTGCAGTCAACTAGTAGGGAATGAGATGCACATTCCAACGAGCCATAAGGTAACAAATGGAGGCAAGAGAGTTTCACAGGGAAAAGGGGAGATAGCAACTGAGGAGGAAAGGGAGCAAAGTGAACACACACATTGACAACAAAATGTGGAAGATGAACCTGGGCATTCACATTGTGTACATCAGAAAAAAAAAAGAATTATCAACCATGACATAGACCTCAATGAAAACCTCACATCCCTCCCAATGCAAGAGATCCACAAAGATGACAAAGACAATGTGGAGCATTTGTAGAGATAGGACACTATAAAAAATTATTATACTATGAAGAGCATTTCATAATTCCCAAAAAACTGGCTCATAAAAATGATTGAAAAAATAATCATTTAACATAAGAATAAATACCACCTCTATAGACTAGAAAAAATAGAATTCTTAAAATTCTAAAATTTAAATACTACCATGGAAAAAATCAAAGATTAGACGATTTGTACATCATACTGAGGTCAAAAGTTTCACAACTTTCATTTTTTGCATGTGCTCATCTTGTGGCAGAGGAAGGATTATGAATGGAAAATGGGTAATGTGTACAGTCTAGTACTTAGATAGTTCACGAGGCATGACAATGAAAGTTGAGTTCCATCTACACTCCATTCAAGAAGGACTTTAATTTTATCCTCCAACCTCTTACCAATTTGTAGACAAATAAAAAGCTTTAAATATCATATTTGAATATAATAATTTGTATAACTAAAAAAAAAACTACCATAATTTTTCTACATTATGCCCTTGTATTCTGAACTTGGATTGATCTAGATCCGCAAATCCCATTATTGCCAAATGTTCTCTCCACAAGTGTCCGATGATGATTCACTAAAATGAATTCCATTTTGTTGTTGGGAAGATTTATCTTAATTTCAAATGAAATTTAAAAACCCTCAAAACTTTGTAATGGTATCCATTCACCAAGTTTACACATCCAACGATCATAATATAATCTAATGTACGATGAAGTATGGTGTTTCACATATCAAAATCCTATGCATGTTACACCAATTTTATAAAGGTATCTATCCCCTTTGGTGCATCCTTCTAAGTCCCCAATTTTCACCTAGTAAACCCTCTACTTGCTTATAGGTGATATCTTTACACATGAACATCATTGGAGTCTCTAGAACTATGAATATCTAAGATAGATGTACAAAACAATGAAGAGGAACATGCCAATGTAATCCTACAAATATAGAAACTCTTGTGAATTTCAAAGAGTTATGTATGTACATCACCATCTTATGTTTCAAAGATGTCAAGGTCCATATATTAGGTTGTGGCCACCCGAGCTTGAAAAGAGAATCTACCTTAATCATCTCTAACCTAACAAAATCATCTGATGAAGAGGGTACAATGTATGTATGTGTGTAAAAGAAAACTCTCTCACATAAAATATAGGCAAGACGGGCTTGTGGAAAGACTAGTGACCCAACATGTGCATGCAATGCTTGGAAAGTACATGTAAGACTATGAAGTGGTTGCTCCTCCACCAAGGAAGAAGGAAATATGTATGCAAAAAAAATGCACATCTTAATAAGGTATCTAAAGAAATTAGAAGATGAATTAATCACTACTAAAGAGTTCTCTAATTTATGTTTGACATGTAAAAACATGTTGCACACTAGCAACAATCCCATCATTTTGAGATTTTTGAAGCCCAATAACTTCCCTTTCCAATGAAGATCCAATAACAAAATGATATCTCATTTTGTTTGAGTTCTCTAATTTATGTTTGACATGTAAAAACATGTTGCACACTGGCAACAATCCCATCATTTTTTAGATTTTTGAAGCCAATAACTTCCCTTTCCAATGAAGATCCAAGTTTCCATGATCTCTTACATGATGAGGGCCAACACCATAAGGTTGCATGTACACTCATGCACCTTTGCAAAGATCATGTCCTAACCAATGTCCTTCTACTGCCTCGACATTGTGACATTTTAACGTGATAACCTCATCTTTTGGAAACCTATATGGTTTAGGTTTCTCTATTGGAGTTCAAGCTATGGAAGTGATAGTAGGAATTCATAGAGGAAGATGCACAGAGAAAGAAATGCAGATAAAGGATCTTCAATGGTATGCTAGGGAGAGAAACTAGTGCAAGGAGATGAATGTTTGGGATGTGGGAATGAAAGTGAGAGGTTTTGGAGGGATAAAGTTGTATTTTGAGTTATTTTTTAGAAACTCACTTTTTGCAGGTCAATGCATGCACATATTTTGGTTTAGGAGTCTAAAATAGCACTTTGATCCTAAAAAGTGGTTGGGGGCCATTGAATGGTGTGATTATATTTTTAAAAGTTTTTAAAATTTTTGAATTTTTGGGCCTATGCTGGTTTTGAGATGCCTTGCTCTCTCTAGAAGCAAAAATTGAACATAGGGGAGTCCTATCCCCTCTTCCCCCTTCAACCCAATAGTTTATAGGCTATAGATTGTGTCCACCACCCTCTTTTGATTTTTCCATCACTAATCACTCCTTAATCCAAAAGGGCCATGTAGGGTTCATTTTTTTCCCTAATGAATTGTTGAAGTTTCAGCCATGTAACTATATGTGTGCCCAGTGTCCTAGTTAACTAGAGTTAACTCAAGTGGATGCTTCTAGAAGGCTCTAGAGCCCTTGGGGCAAAACATTCTCCCATGTCTCTCATAGGACTTGAACCAAAGACATCCTCCTTCTCATCCATATGACTTAATCACTAGGCCAAGCATATTTGCTTGTCTAGAGAGCATAAACACCTTCACTTAAGTCTACTCTCAAGGACTTTTCTCTATACATGAATGACCAAATGATGTTGGATCCCAGATCTGTCTAATCCTCTCATACCCTCATATCATAAACTTACTTTATAACATTCTTCTCCCCTTGGAAAACACTTTTATCCTAAAAAATAGAGCTATATAAATACTCTAGGCATCCCTTGAGCCTCATGTTCTAGTCTAGAAGAACATGTTTCATATTTGTGGTGGAATCTCTACCCAAATGAATTGATATGAGTACAAAGTATCAAATTCATAATAAGGGTGGATCAAAAAACATTCACGGCCAATTCACAGTTTTCACTATGTGCTATCTAGGCACTAACATGTGAAATGGGTGGATTCAAATTACTAGTCCAACTATGGGGGCATCATTGGGGCATGGATTTAGTAACTAATATGAGATTCTTATCCTTGATAAGACATTGAGAACTCTTAATTCACTTTAATTTGATTTGGAAAACTAGAAATCTAGTTGTCCCAAGCATCTTACTTGGATTTTTTGTATTATAATTCACTCCCAACCAACACTTGATTTTTTCACCCGACTCGAGGACTACTTTGTCCTAATGGGCTTAAAACTCCTATGTAGAATTTTGGAGAAAATTTTCCATTTACTTTTGGTCTTTAACTTGAACAAGTCAAATCCAAAATGAAAATTATCCACCTTAGAATGAATAAATCAACTCAGCATCTTTTGATGTTTGAAAGGGTTCTTTTACAAAACATCTATCAAGGATGTTTAATTTAGTAACCTGGTTCCAATTGACTAACCCTAGACTTTCCTTAAAAGAATTAGATTTTCTATTTGAGTCAAATCCAACACCTAGGATATCACCTGTATCTGGAACATAGAATCTGTATCCTGTGCTTTTAATAGCATAACCTATAAATATGGATTTAATGGCTTTTACATCAGGCTTACCATGATCCTTCTTCTCAATGTGAACATAAGCTTGGGAACCAAAAACTTTGAAGTAACATTGGGCTTCTTCTCATTATAACCTTCATAAGGTGTGATGACCTTCAAAGCTTTTGTGGAAGAACTATTTAGAATGTGATTAGCTATATGTACCGCATCAAACCAAAACTTGGGAGAAAGCTTTTTGGATGAAATCATACTACACATAATCTCAATAAGTATCCTATTCTTTCTCTCTATAACACCATTCTATTAGGCATGTAAGCAATAGTGAGTTGATGAGAGATACCCTTATCTTCAAGAAAAGACTTAAAGTCTTTAGACACGTATTCTCCTCCTCTATCACTTCTCAAAATTTGGATCTTTGACTAAGTTTCATTTTCAGCCATAGCTAAGAACTTCTTGAAAGTAGGAAAAACTTTGACTTCACTTTGGAGATCAGAAATCCACGAATATCTTGAGAAATCATCAATGAAGATAACAAAGTTACCTAAAACCTTGAATAGAATTTGTTCTCATTGGACCATTCACATATGAATGTATGATATGCAACTTCCTTGTGGTGGTGATGTATCCATGCTTCTTGAAAGGTAGTTTGTTGTGAAGCTTTCTTTCAAGACATCCTTCACATGACTCTGCAACATCTGGTAAAGCAAAAGTAGGCAAACTCTCCACCATACCTTGATCTTAAATATGCTTGAGAGCTATATAACTGATATGCCCAAGTCTAGCATGCCATAACTTCAAGTTCTCTATAGGTGTAGTAGACCTAACAACATTAGCATGAATAATTTTGGACAACACAAACGTGCCACTTCTATTTTCACCTTGAAGTAGTCAATGCTCCTCATCAGGTGAGAGGATCTGACATGAATCTTTCTTGAAAATAACTTTATAACCATCTGACAAGAAAGTAGAAATAGAGACAAATTCTTCTCCATGTCTGGAACATAAAGGACATTGGAAATTATGAAATTTCCACCTACTCTAGACTTTAGGTTCACTTCTCCAAAACCAACAACATCTAAATCATGACCATCTGCAATGGTCACTCTTCTACTTGAAGAGTTAGAAAGGGAAGAAAATACCTTTTTGCAACTTGTCATATGCTTAGTAGCTCCATAATAAAAAAATCCAAGGATTATCTGAGATTGCATTCAATGCAACCTGATTAAAAGATACTTCTTCAATAGTAATACGTGCATATGAATATACCTTTGAAGATTTAGGTTTTGGATCATCCTCAGCACTATTAGCTGATGCTTTCTTCCTCTCATTAGAAATCCTTACTTTGCATTCTACTATGTAATGACCTGTTACTCTTTTCTGAGAATTAGATGTAGTCAAAGACTTTTCTTTGGGTGTAGAGGAAGCAATAGGAAAAGGACTAGAAAAATTAGGATTAAAAGACTTACTTTCCTTCTTGGATTGTTGACTCTTCTTCTCCTTCTTTTTCTTTCCTATTGATGGTGATAACATGGCTTCATCATTCTCTTCCATACCTTTTTTTTTATCTTCATCTTGAAGTAATAGGAATTGTAGCTCTTCAAATGAGAGCTCTCTATCTCTTGTAGAAAGAGATAAGAAGTAACAAAAGCATGAAATGTAGATGGAAGTGAGTTTAGAAGTGTGTTTACCATCTCTTCATACCTCTTATGCACACAATTTCTTGTATCTAGTTCCTATTTCTACTTAGATTCAAATATTGTTAGTTTGTATCATATTCACACATTGTGATTTGACATTCATACATAATTTAGTGTAGGTGAGCACTCTTTCTTATCATACACTTTGAAAATCTCGTCTATTCTCTCTCTATCTCTCACTCATCTTCTTTTTGAGTATTAAGGGATGTATGTTAAGTTTCATCTATTGGAAGATCCTATAAAATTGTGATATATTGTTATTAAGGCCACCCCACTTCCTGTTGAGATATAAAACTCAACATGTGATGATCTAGGATGACACGTATGAGTTTTTCGTTTCTCTGACATGTATATTGGTCACGCCGATATATGTCAGGGATACTTCATTGAGCTTTATTAGATTTATCTACCGAGAGTGAAGGCACATTTGTTTCTTGCTAGCTCACTCATTCGTGGACATTAGTTTTTTCCTTATGTACTGGTCTTCATATATTGCACTTGTTGTATCTTGTTTTAGGTCATTCTTGTACATTCTTTTTATGTAATAGAAGAAGAAGTAGAAGATCATTCTTCCTTGCCTCAATTTGAGTGTGTGCTTCTCTTTGATTGTGAAAGTGTGTGTGTGTGTGTGAGCTCTCTTTCTTATCTCCTTCCTCATGACATGGTATTAGAGCCACCGTGCTATAGAGAGCTCATGGAGAAGGCAATGGTGAAGAGTACATAGCAAGGCATGGAGAAAACGAGATTCACAAACGACTTGCGTTTCGAAGCCCGCAAGGTGCGGCCCATAGAAAAACCAGGTCAGTTTTAGAAACTGTAACTTGCGACGTGTTCGGCAACACTCATATATTCGAGATCCAGAATTTCAAGGGATTATGTGTACTGTTGATACACGAAAAGTGTGTTTTTCTGAGATCAAATCTTTAGGTCATAGTTCGACAATGTTCAAGCAGAAGTGTTGCTTGTAGTGTTTTGTAGTGTTGTGAATTGCTGCAGAAATGGCAAACGCAGATGGAATGAGTCAGCTTATGAGTGATAAGCCGGACAAGAACAACTTCCATGCTTGGAGATTTAGAATGACAAATTTCTTGATGGGAAAAGGCTACTGGAAGTACATCGAAGGAGAGAATGAAAATGCTCCATAGTTGCTAGAGAGGAATCGGACTGCAGAACAATTAAGAGTATATGAGGAATGGAATCAAGGAGCATGAAACATAATGTATTGGCTATCTGTTAGCATACAAGATAGCATGATTGGACACATACAAGATGCCAAGACTCCAAAGGAGGCTTGGAATAGTTTGGTCACTCTGTATGAGACCAATACAAAGGTATGAGAATTACAACTCAAGAATGAGCTCCATACCTTGGAGAAAAAGAGCATGTCGGTAAGTGACTACACTCTGAAAATCAAAAGAATATAAGAGTCACTTGCATTTATTGGCGTGAATGTAGATGAGGATGGTGATAAGGTGGAAGTGTGCCTTCGTGGTTTAGGAGCTGCATATAAGCAGTTCAGAACTTCTATAAAGACTAGAGAAAATATTCCGAATTTTGCTGATTTGGTATCCATGCTGATTATTGAAGAAAAGAATCTTGGAGAGGATTCAAACTCCCAAGGAAAGCCCAATTCTGAGCAAGTATTCTACTCTAGTAGAGGAAGAGTTAGAGATAGAGGTTTCGAAAGTGGAAGAGGAAACAGTAACCAAGACCAAGGTCAACAACAAAATCATGCAAGAGGAAGAGGACAGTTTCGAGGCAGGGGGAGCCAAAGAGGTCACATAAATCTCTAAAGAAATGATTCACGTAATGATAGTAAAGGATGCTGGAATCGTGATAAACCTAGACACTTTGAACGTGATTGCAAGTTGAAGAATCAAAATAATAGAAGGCAGCAAAACAACTATGCATCCACAAGTGCAGATGATGCTCAGAAGTTGTTCATTATTCAACGTCACATGATGAATACATTGTCTACTAGAGTTTCAAAATCGAATGATAATGTCAGGTATGTTGATTCAAATGCTTTAAATCACATGAATAGTCATGCTGAATGGTTTAGTACTTTGCAGAAATTGCCAGTTCGTGGATATTTTGAAATAGGTGATAACACAACACACCCTATCGATCATATAGGAAATCTAGCACTGTCTATGGAGGATGGGAAGGTAAAACGCCTTGCTGATGTGTTACATGTTCCAAATATAAGAAAGAATCGGGTTTCTATTGGAGAAAAGGTTGACCAAGGATTACAAGTTAGGTTCAATGCTGATGGGTTATATGTCGAAGAGTACAAATAGGGTGGACGATTAATTGCCAAAGGAAACAAAGTGGGTAGGATGTTCACCTTAAATGTGAAAATTCCTGAAAGCCATGTTTGCAAAAGGTGCAAGAGTTATTGTTGATATAGAGATCTGGCACAAACGAATTGGACATGCAAATCTGCAAAGGCTGAAATTGATGCAGTCAAAGGAGATTGTCCATACCAAATTTCAAGGTTGCAAAGATGCAAAAGGTATGTGCAGCATGTCAATTTGGTAAACAATCAAGATCATCATGTCCGCATGACAATCATGTTAGTGAGAATGTGCTAGAAATAGTACATACAGATGTTTGGGGTCCTGCAAAGACCACATCTATGGGCGGTTGCAGGTTTTATGTTACTTTCATTGATGACCATACACAGAAAGTGTGGGTCTATTCATGAAAGAGAAGAGTGAGGTATTCACTCACTTTCAAAATTTTAAAGCTATGGTGGAAAAGCAGATAGGGAAGTATATTTAGACATTAAGATCTGATGGAGGAGGTGAATACATGTCAAATGAGTTCAACAATTTTCTAAAAAGTCATGGAATTCGACATCAGTTTTCATACAGGTACACACCATAACAGAATGGCGTTGCTGAACATAAAAATAGACATATTGTAGAAATAACAAGATCCTTGATTTGTTAAAAGAATATGCCTCATTGTTATTGGGCAAAAGTTGTTCATACTGCTGTATACATCATGAACAGAACTCCGACTATTGCTGTACATCAAGTTACACCCGAAGATAAGTTTACAGGTAAAAAGCCAAACTTATCACATCTGAAAGTTTTTGGATGTATTGCATATCTACATGTTCCAGATGAGTTGAGGACGAAGCTTGATCCAAAAGCAAAAAATTGTTTCTTCATTGGATAATCCCTTGAGCAAAAGGGATATAAATGTTATAACCCACTCACACGATAGGTGAAGGTGAGCAGAGATGTGGGATTTGATGAAATGTCAAGCTTCTATGTAGATGCCAAAGAAGGACTGAATCTTGAACCAGATGACAAAGAAAATGTTGAAAAATCAAGTGCAAAATCTCAAGTTCTAAGTGGACCGAATGCATCACCAAGCAATAGTTCCAACTCAAACCCATGGAGTGGAAGATTGCATGGAAATTTCAGTCCAGCAAATTCATCGAATACATCCAATAAAGATAAAGAAAAGCTTTCTGCTGGTCATAAAACATGTGCAGGTTTTGAAAACATTGATGGAGATTCAAGTGGTTCAGAAAAGAGTCTTGATGAGGGGGAACTTGAATTGCCCTTTGTGAAGACTCTAGGAGTAAGAAAGGCACAAGCAGTTGATACAAGGGAGGATGTGGAATTCTGTACAATGATTAACATATGATAGTTACATGGCTTGTCATTGTGCCTACATGACAAAGGTAATACAAGATGTTGAACCTTCTTGTTTTGAAGATGCAATTGGAAATGCAGATTGGGAAAAAGCTATGGATGAGGAGATGGCTGAACTTTATGGAAACGAAACATGGAAGTTGGTTCCATTGCCGCAAGGAAAGAAACCCATAAGCTGCAAGTGGGTTTACAAGGTACATCACAATGCTGATGGTAGCATAAGCAGGTACAAAGCACGATTGGTAGCAGAACGATATGCACAAACATATGGCATTGATTATGAGGAAACATTCAGCCCTGTAGCTAAAATATCTATTGTTAGAACACTTGTTGCATTAGCTACAACAAAAGGATGGACTTTGCATCAGATGGATGTGAGGAATGCTTTCTTGCATGGTGAGTTACAGGAAGAAGTATACATGGACCGGCCACAAGGATATGAAGATTCAAAGCATCCAGAATATGTTTGCTGGTTGCAAAAGGCTTTGCATGGGCTGAAGCAAGCTCCTCGTGCATGGCATGCAAGGATTGCTGATTACTTAACCACCATCGGGTTTTCTATGTGTAATGCAAATCAATCACTATATGCAAGGAAGGGTGATGACGACACAACGATTGTGGCTATTTATGTTGATGTCTTGATTGTAGGTGGTGATAATGAAGAAAGCATTAAAGAGGTAAAGCAACTTCTTATGCAAAAATTTGACATGAAAGATCTTGGTGTGCTGCGCTATTTCTTGGGCATTGAGTTTATACATACAAAAATAGGTATATGGATGTCACAAAAGCTATATGCCTTGAATATGCTGCAAAAGTATGGTATGGCTGATTATAAGCCAATTTCTATGCCATTAGATCAGAATTTGAAGTTGGATACTACATTAAGTGAAGCGTTGGAAAATGCTACTATGTACAAGAAAATTGTGGGAAGTCTTATATATCTCACAATTACAAGGCCTGAGTTAAGCTATATTGTTGGACTTGAAATTCAGTTTATGTAGGTTCCCACAAAGCCACATTTGGATGCTCTGAGGCACACTCTACGGTATGTGAGTGCTACTTTGGATTATGTATTGTTTTATGAAGCTGGTGTAGATTTGCAGGTTCATGGATACACCGATGCAGATTGGGCTGGTAGTACTCTAGATAGGTGATCTACTAGTGGTTTTCTATTCTTACTTGGAGGTGTAGCTATTACATGGAGCAGCAAGAAGCAACCCACTGTTGCTTTGTTGAGTACAGAGGGTGAGTATAGAGGTGCTGCAATGGTAGCATGTGAGGGTTCATGGCTTGAGATGCTACTTGCAGATTTAGGTGTGGAAGTGCAAAAGCCTATCACTATCTATTGTGATAATCTTAGCAGCATACAGTTAGCACAGAACCGTGTTTTTCATGCCAAAACAAATCATATCAAGGTAGATTATCACTTCATCAAAGATAAGGTATTAGCAAGTGATATTGATCTTGTTTATGTGAGAACAGATGAGCAGGTTGCTGATATTTTCACCAAAGCACTTGGAGCTGAGAAGTTGGAGAAGTTTCGAGAGATGCTTGGATTACAGGATATGACATTGAGCTTGAGGGGGAGTGTTGAGATATCAAACTCAACATGTGATGATTTAGGATGACACGTATCAGCTTTTTGTTTCTGTGACATGTATAGTGGTCACGCCGATATATGTCAACAATACTTCATTGAGCTTTATTAAATTTATCTACCGAGAGTGATGGCACATTTGTTTCTTTCCAGCTCACTCATTCATGGACATTAGGTTTTTCCTTATGTACTGGTCTTTATATATTGCACTTGTATTCTTGTTTTAGGTCATTCTTGTACATTCCTCTTTATGTAATAAAAGAAGAAGAAGAAGATCATTCTTCCTTGCCTCAATCTGAGTGTGTGCTTCTCTTTGATTGTGAGAGTGTGTGTGTGTGATCTCTTCCTTATCTCCTTCCTCGTGACACTTCCAACATTTGGTATCCGAGCTTAGAATACCAACACTTTCAAAAAAGAAAATGAGTTATAACTTCAAGTTTTGGAATGTCTAAAATTCAAGTCCCATTAGTTATAGACAACCAATTTTTAGTGACAAGAGTTTTTGACTTCTTGTCTTCAAATTCCTTTCACATTCATACTTTAGAAGCTACTCCGATCGAGACTTTACAAGAATCTTTCTACTACTACTATCTAAGCATCCGCTCATGATTTTTGGATTTTGCCTTTAAGAAATCCCTTTCAAGATAGGTAAATCTTCTAGAGACTTAATCATTGTCATCACGGTTGCAAACTACATAATTGTAACACTAAAATCTTTTCACACTTTCTTTTGGATAAGTGGAACTTGTGCATGATTTATCTTTGTGATTTAAATCCACCATTAGGTTTAGGGATCCCATAATTCTAAACTTTAGCATGCTAGAAAGTTATTTTCTCGATAATTTTATTAGATAAATGTCTATATCCTAAAGATGTTTACTTTCCCTTTCCTAACCTATCAGTTAGGCTACATGATTCTATCCTTTTTTCTAGAAAAACAGCTTCCATCATGTGATAGCTTCTATCTTTACAATATCTCTCAAAACAAAATCATTATGTAATTTTCCTAACATGTTTATGAACTTATTTCTTGTTTTGGAAAAAGTTCATGGATCAATGGAGATCCATTTCTTGGAAGTTCTTGTACTATCAAAAGAGAAGTTCATCTTGAATATTGTGTGATTCATGAAATAGAAGACTAGACTATTTCATTTTAAGTTCTTTTCTTTAGGAATTATCTCATTTCCTAAAGATCACTTGTCTTGGTTTCACCTTGAAATTAAAAATCTCTTAGATGAAGTGACAAAGTAACTCTCTAACTCTTTGTCTTTGAGAGTTTCCATATTTTTCTTTGCACTCTACATCGTTATTATAGATGTAATAATGGAACTAACATCTATCTATTGAAGAAAATTTCATTGATGCTAAGTTTGATCACTCTTCTTTGATTTCTATCACTTCTCCAAATGAATTCAAGGGAGTGTAGTCACTTCAATGTGCTCATGGAACTTTGGAAACTATCTTAATTTATCATCCTACTTGGTAAAATACACAAGAAAGTGTAAAATATCTTTTCTTTATATCCAAACCAGCTCTATTATACTTATAATAGACTTTTAGATGTTTGTATTGGTGAACAAAAGACTATATATATGTTTGACACAAAGGACAAAATTGTCAGCACATTCTCTTTTACATTTAGAGGCTAGAATGGGATCAAACAAAAAATTTCAATGCCAAAAAGCAAAGACATTTTGAGATGCTAGTGACCCCGATTATGCTCTCCAAATTTCATGTGATTTTGATATTATGATTCAAAGGGTGTCGACAATGCCTTGAAGAAGGCAAAGCCCTACTTTGTGCCCAATTGTAGAGTTTGAAGACTAGATAAGCACACACACAACACAAGGAAGAAGAATAAGCATGGGGCATATTGCATTGACTCTATTACTAAGTGAATGTATAAGATAAGATAAATAGTCCATTAGAGTTGAATGCATATATACAAGCTGGGGAAAAACCTCCTAAAGATGCAAAAAACTGTCGTGGCATTCCTAAATGCGTTCACACATACCACCACTAAAATATATTGATAGAAATGCAAAGAAAAGTGAAATCTTGTTTGATCCATGGATGTACATGGGAGAGGGTATAGATAGGTCAACATTCCTACGTTTTAACGCAAATAAATAAATGAGTAAGAGGCTTAAAAAAAAAGTGAGAGGATTTGTGTGCGCTTTAATGAAGTAAAAGTTAGGCTTTAAGTCTTCGTACAATATCATTTCAAAGGATAACAAGCATCTTAAATGGAAATGAGTGTGATATTCAAATAAAGATAGTAGGAGAGGAAAAACGAGTAAGGCATAAAAGGAGCTTACAACAAGGAACCCGAAGTCAAATAAATATTGGAGAGATGAAAATGCCATTCATAAGAAGTCAAAGAGATCTTAAAAAACTAAAAAGAAAAAAGCATCAAACTTAATTATCTCGAAATCAAGGCAAGATACACCTTACTAATACTAAGATTTGTAGCCCATTTTAGCAACATTACAAAATATGAGTCTCATATCAATGCTAGCCATACTGCCGGTCATACCCTGGCATCAATATGACCATTGGAAATGTTTGGAAAAACCACACTAGCCATACCAATGGTAAATAGGGCACCCGTAACGTCAAAAAATGTTGCCATCCGTATACGTGTCTATATATGCATCCATATGCATATCGATATAAGTGTCGCTATTTTCTAGGCAATATCAACAAGTATCTCAGCACTCATACCGATACGTAAATCGATGCACATACTAATGGTGTGTTTAATAACCCAAGAGTGGAACAAGTAAATCGATTAGCCCATTCTCAAATAAGGCCTCAGCTAATTGAAAACCATCAGGTACTTTTTGAAAGTGGACTAGTCCTCTGTTTTGAACTGCAATTGGTTTTCTCAATCGAATTGGCATGCAAACATCTTGATGTCACCTGCATTCTACTCTTCTTGGGCTTTTGTCTCTCCTCTCAAACATCCACCCTCCTCTCTTTCCATACACATGCACAGATCTTTCTCTCCCCACACACACACACAGATCTCTCTCTCTCTCTCTCTACACACACACCCATCTCTCTCTCACACATCTTGGTAAGTTATGCACTCCTTCACCCTCTCTCTTTCTCTCTTTGTTTTCGTTTCTTAATTTCTCTTTCATTTTGTTTTGCAGGATCTTTTTGGCATCTTTTTTTGTTTGATGAGAGGTGACATCAATTGTGCTTTGACAGGCGATATAGAGGAAGTCACATTGATCTAAGTGATTTATGTACATACATGTATTGTTTTTATTTTAATAGAGAGAGAGAAAGAGAGAGAGATAGAGATAGAGAGAGAGAGATGAAAGAGAAATGAAATTAATGTTTGTTAATGTTTAATGTTGGTTTTAGAGCATACACACACATCGCATGCATACATACACACAGATGCATACTCATGCATATGCATGCATACATACACACATGCATATGCATACATACATACGCATGCATACACACACATATGCGTACACACACGTACATAGACATGTACACACACACATTCTCTCACATGCATACATACACACATATACATACACTCACATACACACATACACACATATTCATACACACACTTTTTCATACATACACACACATATATATACACACATACACACATAGACACACACATATACACGCACACACACTCACATGCATACATACACACTCATGCATATTCATGCATATGCATGCATACATACACACATGTACATACACACACATATACATACACACATGCATATGCATACATACATACATACATACATATATACATACATACACACACATATACATACATGCATGTACACACATATACATACATACACATATGCACACACATGCATATATACACATACAAAAGAGACACACATATACACACACATAGACATACACACACATTTACATACACATATACACATACACACACATACACATATGCACACATATACATATATACACATACATACACATGTACATACATACACATGTACATACATACACATACACATAGTCACATACACATATATATACACATGCATACACATACACACACATATACATACACACACATACACATACACACACATGTTTTGGAGTTAGGGAATCAGGGTTAGGGTTTTAAATTTTTACATACATACACACATGCATACACACATATACACATACACATATATATACACACAGATACATGTTTTAGGGTTAGGGTTTTAGGATTAGGGTCTTAGGGTTTTATATATATACACACATTTATACACTCATATACATACACACATGCACACATATACATGTTCTAGGATTAGGGTTTTAGGGTTCTACATACATACACACATGCATACACACACATACACATACACACGTGTCACATATACATACACACATACATACATATACATGTTTTAAGGTTAGGGTTTAAGGATAAGGGTTTCTGTCTTTTACATACATACACACATGCATACACACATATGAACATATATACACATACACACATATTTATACACATGCATAGATGCAGATTCACATACACATACATGTCACATATACATATAGACATACACACATATTCATACACACATTTTTTCACACATATATACGTACACACATAGACACACACACATATACGCACACTCACATGCACACATACATACACACATATACACATACACACATATATACATACATACATACACATACACACACATACACATACACATACACACACATACACATACACACACATAAAGTCACATACACACACCTATCACATATACATACACACATATACATGTTTTAGGGTACGTGTTTTAGTATTAGGGTTTTATGGTTTTACATGGATACACACATGCATACACATATACATACACACATGCACACACATAGACATACACATGCACACATATACATGTTTTAGGATTAGGGTTTTAGGGTTTACTCGAATGCATACATACATATACACATACACACATATATACAAACATACACATACACATACACACATAAAGTCACATCGATACACATACACACACATAAAGTCACATGCATACACATACACACACATGTCACATATACATACACACATATACATGTTTTAGGGTTAGGGTTTATGTACATACACAAATATACACACATGTCACATATACATACACACATGCACACATATACATACACACATGCACACATATACTTAGGATTACGGTTTTAGTGGTTTACACACATGCATACATACATATACACATACACACATATATACATACATACACATACAAATACAAACATGAAGTCACATACACACACATGTCACATATACATACACACATATACATGTTTTGAGGTTAGAGTTTTAGGGTTTTACATACATACATACATGCACACATATACATACACACATGCACATATACACATGTTTTAGGGTTAGAGTTTTTGGATTAGGGTTTTAGGGGTTAACATGCATGCATACATACATATACACATACACACATATATACATACATACATATAAACATACACACAAATAAAGTCACATACACAAATGTCACATATACATACACACATACACACATATACATGTTTTAAGTTAAGGTTTTAGGATTAGGATTTTAAGATTTTACATACATACACACATGCACACACACATATACACACACACATGTACACATACACACATGTACATATATACATGTTTAAGAGTTAGGATTTTAGAAGTAGGGTTTTAGGGTTTTACACATGTACACACATGCATACATACATATACACATACACACATATACATACATACACATACACACAAAAAAAGTCACATACACATACACACACATGTCACATAAACATACATAAATATGCACATATACATACATAAATATGCACATATACATGTTTTAGGGTTAGGATTTTAGGATTAGGGTTTAACATTTTTAGGTTAAAAATTAGTATGTATAATTCACTAAATGAAAAAACCAAGGTTTTAGGATAAAAATAATACAAATAATTAAATATATCAAGAACTAGGGTTCTATGATAAATATAAGCATACATAAATAAATATGAAAAGAGCTAGGGTTTATGAATTACAATAATACAGATAATTAAATATATAAAAAATAAGGTTTTAGGCTATATATATATATATATATATATATATATATATATATATATATATATATATATATATATATATATATATATATATATATATATATATATATATATATATATATATATATATATATATATATATATATATATAAAATCATATATATATAAATTAGCAAAACAATTAGTATACATAATCAAATCTACTATATATAATTAAATATATAAGAAATTAGAGCCTTAAGATTAAAATTAGTATATATAATTAGATATATAAAGAGCTAGGGTTCCATGATAATATTAGTATACATAATTAAATATGAAAAGAGCTAGGGTTCTTGAATTAAAATAAATATCTATAATTAAATATATACAAAATAGGGTTTTAGATTTAATATTAATATATATGATCAAATATATATAAAAATTAGGATTTCAGGATAAATAATATTATATATAACTAAGTAGAAAAAATTAGTAGAAAAAAATAGTATATATAATTAGATGTACAAAATAGTATGGTTTTAGGATTAAAAAGTATTATATTTACTTAAATATAGTATAACTAATCCTAAAATACTTTTTCTCTAGGATTAATATAAGTATATATGATTAAATATATAGATTTTTAGGTTTTTGAGATTAAATTTAGTTAGACATATAAAGAACTAGGGTTCTATGATAAATATTAATACACATACTTAAATATGAAAAGAGCTATGGTTTTTATATTAAAATAAATATAATTAAATATAAGAAAATAAGGTTTTAGATTTAATATTAAAATATATATATATATATATATATATATATATATATATATATATATATATATATATATATATATATATATATATATATATATATATATATATATATATATATATATATATATATATATATATATATATAAGGATTTCAAGATAAATACTATTATATGTCGTTAAGTAGAAAAATTAGTATATATAATCAAATGTAAAAAATAGTATGATTTAAAGATTAAAAAATAGTATATTCAATTAAATAATTAAATACTTTTGCTCTAAGATCAGTATAAGTTTATATAAATAAATATAGATTATTTTAGGGTTTTGGAATTCGTGGGACCATGTATAATCAAATATATAAGAAATTAGGGTTTGAATATTAAAATTAGTATATATAATAAGATATATGAAGAACTAAGGTTCTATGATAAATATAAGTGTACATAATTAAATATGAAAAGAGCTAGAGTTTTTGAATTTAAATATATATATATAATTCAATATATAAAATATAGGGTTTTAGGTTTAATATTAATATATATAATGAAATATATATAAAAATTAGGATCTCAAGATAAATACTATTAGATATAATTAAGTAGAAAAAATTAGTATATATAATCAAATGCACAAAATAATATGGTTTAAGACTAAAAAATAGTACATTTTATTAAATAATTAAATATTTTTGCTCTAGGATTAATATAAGTATATAAAATTAAATATATAGATTTTTAGGGTTTTAAAAGTTATAGAACTATGTATAATTAAATTTATAAAAAACTACTTAACTGATATTGTTCTAATTGCTTATTGCTTGCAGGCTTTTCAAAGATCAGTTTTTGCCAGATGGTAATGACATGCCTCCAACACATGGAGACTCAAAGAAGCTTTTATAGTCTCTGGTATGGACTACACCAAGATTCATGCTTGTTTGAATGATTGTTCGCTTTTGCAGCGAGTATGAGCACCTCCAAATATGTCCAAAGTATGGAGTGAAAAGGTTTAGAGAAGACCTTGTGGGCGAAGTAGTCCCCACAAAGGTTCTTTGCCACCTTCCTATCATCTGAAGAGTTAAGAGCATGTTTAGATGCAAATCAATAGCTTACTTAATATCATAGCATGTAAAGAGAAGATCTACAAATGGTGTAATGTGAGTGCATTGTGATTATAATTCTTGGAAAGACATAGATAGGAAGTGGCCATAGTTTGCTAGAGAGGCTAAGATTATATGTCTAGGCCTAGCTATGGATTCCATAAATCCATTTGGTTTACGCATCTCCTCATGGAGCACATGGCTTGTATGTTTGGTCAACTTTAACATTCCACCATGGCTTGCCACAAAAAAGGACCTTTTATTGTTAGCTCTCATTGTGCCATGTAAGTATAAGGTCAAGAACATGGATATATACATTGCACCACTTGTGGAAGAGCTACGCACTTTATTGGATGGGATTATTGTGCTCGACATGTCTCAAGCTTTAACGAGACGGGACATGTGAGTGCAAGGCATACTTATGTGGATGATCGAGATGCTCTCGAAGACATTGATGGGAAAGATGGAAAGCAAAGAACAAAGAAAGTACTTGAAAGAGGGAGGTTGTATGCAAGAGTTGAGGGCAATTGCTTAGCCCAACAGAACAATGTCGCTACCAAGAGCTCCTTGGGTGCTCTGCAAGATGGAAGAGCAACAAGTGAAGAAGGTGATTTCATAGCTTGGCACACCTACTAGATGCATGAGGTGTCTAAAGACTGCCTTCACATGGAATGACGATCTCGGAGGGCTTAGGTATCATGATTGGCATAATCTTTTGCAGTTTATGCTCCTTGTAATTATGAAATATTATTGTTTGGATGATGTGCAAACAATCATTTATAAAATCAATTCCTTGGTACGATGAACCTCATCTAAAGAGATAAGGAGAGATAGCATAGACAGTGCCAAACTCAATGCTATAGAGGTTGTCTGTATGGTTGGGAAGTACTTTTCCACAATTATTCTCACAATTTAGCTTCATTTACTAGTTCATGTGGTTGAGGAAGTTGTAATAGTAAGAATGATCCATAGTCGATGGATGTTCTTCTTAGAGCAGTTCATGAAGACACTGAAAGGGTTTTTATATGAGAGAGCACATCCAGAGGGCAGCATGGTAGAAGGGTGACTTGAAAAAGAGTCATTGCTATTCATAACAGAGCTTTTACACATGTCGGACCCAAAAATGCCTTGCTTATGGAGTGATGATGAAGATGTTCGTCTTGTAGGTGATGATGTCCAAGATAAAGGGAGTCAAAGAAAAAATAGATGTACTTTTCATAGAGAAGGCAATGAAGTTTTGCATCATTAACTCGAAGCCCATGTAGAAGTGGTTGGAGAGGTATGAGTTTGCTAAGGAGGCAAACACAAAGAGAAGAGCCCAATTTCCAAAAGAATTGCTCCACTCGCTCTTTGCCTCTTTCAAAAATTCTTGAACCTCTTCTAGCCTTTCTAATGAGCAGATGGCTAGATACAACCATTTCACAAGCAAGGACAACAGGTGGGGATATCTCTCAGGAAGAGGAGGAACTCACAAAGGGATGTAATTGTAAGTAATACAACTACAATGCACTATGGTCTCATGGACAACACTTTTAGATCACATGCGTCGACGAAAATAGGTCTAGTTATCATAGTGGGGTGATGGTGAAATTTCTCCAAAATAGTAGAGCTAGTGCCAGAGACAACAATGCTCAAGAAGACTAGCTTGATTATTGTGGAGTGATCCACAATATCTCAAAGCTATCGTTCAAGAGGTTTGACTACTTCTTGTTTGATGTGAATGGTTCAAAGTAGTCACCATTGCCAGTTGGAAGAAATGCAACATTGAGGGGGGATAAGAGTGGTTTGCTTCAATCAGACTCCACAAAGCTATGGAAACATGAAAGAGACATATTTATACTTCTTGAATACTATGAGTAGGTTTTCTTTATACCAGATTAGAAAGAACCACAGTGGCTATTTGTTTTACAAGTCTCTTCACATAGCAAAAAAATTGTGAGGATGTAGACCTAGAAGCAATTCCATCTGCAGTGGACTCTGAGATGCATGTGGTAGTCAAGGAGGAAGACATCATTGTCCTATAAGAAGAGGTGTTTGAAGAAGACAAGATACATGAGGAAGTAATGGACAATATGTTGTACGAGGATGATGGAAAGGAAGGGATGGCCATAAAAAGACATCTGGAAGTGGCCAATGTAGAGCTAGATATTCTCTCTGTGTCAGATCTCCAAGAAGATGCTAGAATAGACGACTTATGAAGCAAGAACTTGTACATACTTATTTGTGCTTACTTATTTGTTTTTTTTAGACTACTATTTTTCTGCATTACCATTATTATACTATGCTAATTTTCTGAGTTTTGTGTTGCAAAGCATGATGGGAGATAGTCCATCATTCACTCTATATTCCATGACATAGGAGAAATTTTTAGAGTTCATATCTCAAGCACCTCCTGCTTATCAAGCTGTTAGCACATCATAATACTGGATCTCTCACAGGAGTACACCCACTGGCTGCACTCCCTTTGATGGGACTACTTCCATTGATGACACTCCCTTCGGAGGGACGAATCCCATCAATGACACTCCCTTTGGTGGGACTACTCCTGTCGATGGAACTCCTTTCTTTATGGCTCCACCACAACCATCTTCTCAACCATCCTCTAGTGGCTCTAGTAGTCGATGTATGCACTACTGTTTGACACAACAACACGATACAGGCACTTCCTGCCTCATCCATCTAGGTCACATTTTTAAGGAGCAAGCTCCAAAGGTGCATCTATGTGTGAGTTTGGAGGAGAGGTAGATGTTGTGGAGGCAGTGCGATGGACGTTGTGTCACCTAGAACTACTCCTAGAGTGAGTACCTCAGATGCAGGTATGCCACACAATACACCACATACACCTTGGGGTGCTTATGAGAATGAGGACTCCAAGGTGTGTCCTATACATGATGGAGCTCCAGTGATGGATGCAGCCAGAAAGGCCATGTGTCAGTGCATATGACAACTATGCACAATAAAACTTGAACACTCTATCATGGTCAAATGGAGTGAACAAGACAAGGATCACAAAATTTAAATCACAGAGGCGATCTATCACGAGTATTGTAATAAATTAATTCTATGATCCAAGGGTCTGGCCGGTTTAGACAGATCTGAAATTGGACACCGTTTGGTCATCCCTGTGTATGACCAAAGATCTCGAGTTTAGACTTACTAGGAGTTCTTGTGCTCTTGTGAACAAGTGATCCACTTAGCTTAGTGGTTAAGTCTCAAGGATGTGAAGGAGGAGGTCTTGGGTTCAATCGCCATGGGGAACATGGGGAGAGTATTTTTCCCAAAGAGATCTAGAGCCTTCTAGAAGCATCCACTTGAGTTAACTCGAGTTGATTGGGACACTTGGTGCACATGCAATTACATGGCCGACACATGGCTGGCTAGTATCCACCTGCCCAAGAAGGCAATCCCCTGGTGAGAGCTATATATAGAGGCATTTGGTTGGGAGGAGAGTCATCTATCTATCATGTGGCAGTCATAATTCGTTGTTCTCTTGCATTCCCAAAAAATACTGCAACAATCATGCATGAGCTTGATGCATGACTTTTCCTTGTACTAAGGATGTATATCATGCAATCTTGATGCATGCATATCCTTTCCTTTTTCTAATGCACTATGATATAAAAACATATCCTTATGGTGCAATAAAAAGCTTACTCAATGGAAAGGAATCTGGAATTAAATTACCAAAATACATTCTTTGATGCACAAGGATCCTTTTTTAAACCAAGTCTTTCCTTAATGCAAACTAATGCTTGGAATGAGAAGTGGATTGTTTCATTATTCTAATCTAGACTTAATCGATTGAAATCTTGGCTATTTCAATGTGCATCTAGGATTAAGCATAGGATAATGAAAACAAGATAAATCAAGCATTAAGGCCAAGTAAAAACTCAAAAATACTTAGCTTTGATCATAGCTTCATCCATCCTCTGATCCTTGCGAGGAGCTATTCACCATCCTTGTTAGCATCAAGAATCTTGTACTCGTAATTCTTGATCACACACAATGGATAGAATAGAGGCCTCTATTTCTGGATGTCATGGGTTCAAGATCTGCATGCGAGCTATGTCACCAAAATCGTCTTAATGTAATGGTTGAACGTTGTGGCTCTGAAGCAGATCATCAAGGATCGAACCCCGTTGACGTCGAGACTTCTTTTTCTCTGTTGCTAAAGCTTCTGTAGGTCCAAAACTGAACAATACGATAAAAAGTCCTCCAGCATCTGTACTGCCATCCAGGGCTTATTTTTAATGGAGTGAATAAAGTGGGAGCCAACAATAAGCCTCATAAACACTTGAATAGGAATATACAGTGAGTTTTTTTTTGTTCCCCCCATTCATTATTTACCAATAACTCATAGCAGTGCACCACCTTGAAGCTTGCGTGGAGCATAAAATTCCTAATATTTGCCTCTAGCATTGCATGGGTGATTGGATGACACACACATGTTCAAGGTGGTCAATAGAAGGCGAGAATGACCTCAATCCAGTCTCCAATGTCATGACTCATCACGGTGACGCAAGCCTCCAAGTTCCAACACCTTACGAAGTGAGCATCAATCTATAGAACTGGGACTCGGGCGTGAGTTGTGGAGTGAAAAACTCTTTTTCACGGACAAAATGGCCTTTGACAGGCAACCATCCGCTTAGTTGAGTAAATTAATACTCAGATGTATACGTCCGTCTGCAGTATAAGATATGAGATGCCCGCAGTATGACACATGAGATGGTGTACTTGCATCCGCAGCATAATGAATTCGAATCCCCCATAGACTATAGTGCAATCGTTGATACATATTTGTGCAACATGGATGCCTGTGGGTCTGAATCTTCCGGGCTCCTCCGTCTATCACAGAATACCGAAGGACATGCCAACTATATAGAAGGAGAGGTTTACTGCATCACATGGTTCAACGTTCAATCGTTGCAATCTCCGCACATATAATCGCTACAATTGGACTGCTATCTTGGTAGATGTCTACATGGCGTGATGTAATGGTTACAACAGCAATATCCTATGGAAGCGAACTGAGTTCGAATCCCATATCCCCTCGATTCGCATGGATAGTTTTGGTCTATAATAGAACGACCATCATGAAGAAATGCGATTCCTACACATGCTTGGGAGCAGAAAGCCATTCATACTTGAAAAGCGCACTGGGGAGGAAGCTATCCATACGCGAAATTTGAGAAGAAAAGCTAGTCTATATTTTCGAATATAAGGGAGATGATGAGCTATGAAGATCACCATGAAAGCTTGCCTAAGCTTTGATACCAATGCAAGAGAACAACAGGTTACGGCCACCACATGATAGAGAGATGACTCTCCTCCCAACCAAATACCTCTATATATATCTCTATTTTCGACGATGAAAATATTTTCCAAGGGGGGAAGAATGTAATAAACTAAGTCTATGATCCAAGGGTCTGGCCGGTTCAGACAGATTTGAAATCGGACACCGTTTGGTCGTCCGTGTGTATGACCAAAGATCTCAAGTTTAGACTTACTAGGAGATCTTGTACACTCTTGTGAACAAGTGATCCACTTAGCTTAGTGGTTAAGTCTCAAGGATGTGAAGGAGGAGGTCTTGGGCTCAATCCCCATGGGGAACATGGGGAGAGTATTTTGCCCAAAGAGATCTAGAGCCTTCTACAAGCATCCACTTGAGTTAACTCGAGTTGACTGGGACACTTGGCGCACATGTAGTTACATGGCCGACACATGGCTGGCTAGTATCCACCTGCCCAAGAAGGCAGTCCCCTAGAGAGAGCTATATATAGAAGGATTTGGTTGGGAGGAGACTCATCTCTCTATCATGTGGCGGTCGTAATCCGTTGTTCTCTTGCAAGTATCCACTAGCATCTAGGCACCCTCTTATCAGCTTAGACTGGATTGAGCACACAACACATGAGGTGATGTCCCATGGAGAATCAAAGGCTCATGATGCTTTCAAAGGAGGCATAGTGAACCTTGTATGGCTAGACACTAGGAAGTGGGAGATGATTCACGATGAGGAGCAGCAAACTCTTGATCGATATCGTCAGAAGTGGGATGTGGTGACCACACATCTAGATACGATCGGAGCATCGCAT